>JAPKLX010002610.1:0-12508 GCA_026898415.1 Leonotis leonurus
CGATTATACCCATCATTGCTACAAGTTAGTGAAGGTGGGTCGTGACAAAAATTGAATGGAATAAGTTACGAAATAAAATATTTGGATAAATCGAACTAAATCAAAATAAATTTTGTTAGTTTGGTCTAGTTAATTTTTTGTTTGGTTGAACTATCTTTTTCGATCCATTTTTATTAATCTGGTTAGGTTTGATTTTTTAGACAAAATTGAACCATGTATCCGAATGTTCACCCACACATTTTATATCCTATATTGAAATATATATATTTTTTTGAATTATTTTTGTCCATAAAAATAATTGAAAAATAAAGAAAAAATAGAGAATTTCGACAATTTTTTTTAACATAAATGATAATAATAAATTTACTTGGAATATTAAAAGTATGATTTCGCATTACAATATAAATATAATTTATTTATTTACTTTATTTGTAGTTATCAATTATAAGGATTAAATTAATAAATAAATTGTCATTCCATTCCATTCTTATTCCTTATACATACCAAGCATAGGAATGCATTAAGAATTTCATTACATTCCACACTTCATTCCATTCCACACTCCATTCCATTCCTACCTTATTCCATTCCATCATACCAATCACCTCTTTAGTATTTTAGGGTTTCAACACCGTTTCTCGACTCTTAAGTCTCGGCTTAAAGGATTCTTGGAAAACCCTAATTCATTTACTTATAATGTACGTCTTAAAAAGAGTACTAACAAGGAGGGAAATTACGAGGTTTGAAACATAATGCGGTCGAAAAATCGACATGACCTCTATGTTCATTAACCTTATCCCTCGTTTGATCAAAACGAGTAAACCAACTAACACACATCAACATTGCCCCATTCAACTCTCTCTCGAGTGAGGAATCCGTTCCTCCACTCGAACTTATCCCAACTCAATCTCAAATCGTAACAACAACAACAAATCAACATTTTAAACATTTCAATATTTTCACTTTTCAAACATTTCCACTTTTCAAACATTTCCACTTGCGCAGTATGAGTTAAACTCGATTTTGAATGTTCAAAAGTACTTCAAAAATTCTAAATTTCGAGATATAAGTTCAAGACATTTAAAGGAACAAATTTCATTTAGGAAATATTTTCAAAATCATTGCAGAAAAATTCATAAAAAATTCGGGAATCAATCCCCTGTTTCACGTTTGAAATACAACGTTGAAAACTGCGCAGTCTAGGTTCTTGTTGCTTTTGGGCACTCAAAAGTGCTCCGATAAATCTGAAATTTCACCGGTAAATTATAAACACACAAATGAACAATTTTCATGAAGGAATTATCTTCAAATTCGAAATTAAAAAATTTTAAAAAAATCGGCCAAAAATTGCCCTGTTTTTCCCGTTTCGATTCGTTCATCGACAAACACGTCTCTACTTTCGATTATCATGCTCTTATGGATTCATGAAACAATTAAAACACCTTTTCTATCAAGAACACATCAACTTCATCAAGAACACTCCAAAACCGAAAATGGCAAGAACAAAAGCATGGTTCGATCGTAAATTTTATTCGATTTCTATGTTCTCTAAAATCATACGAACATAATTAACAAGGCTCGATAAAAATCGAACGATTCCTACCCATAACATAGAGAGGGCTGTCGAATTTTGGGGTGAAAAAGAGGTGGGGGAAATTTCAAATTTTAAACCATAAAAAGGAAGCTTAGATCGATACCTTTCACAATCCGAAGACGGTTTACGAATCGGAGCTCGTTTGATACTTCAACTTTCGATTTCTTCCTCCCCAATGGAGGTTCCCTCTTCTCCCTCAATTCTCTCTCAACTCTCACATAAATCACAAAGAAGAAATGAAGAAGAAAGTAATAAAACTAGATATTTCATTAAGCGCGTATTATTAGTCCGGGTTCTCGACTTCTCGATACAAAAATAGTCTCGGAAAAATAAAAAAAAATCATGGCTATCTTAGAAAAATATCCCGGACTTAACTTTAAAAGATAATAAAATTATCTCGTCTCATTCGAAATGATGAATAGTGATTTCTCGATAAATATATCATTCTTCCGAAAGTCGGAATTATTAACTTTTCACCTTATCTCCGTATCGTAAAATAAGTGAATGGAAAAGCAGACGCTGCTTCGATACGAGTTCTCGAACTGAAATTATGACGATAACGTCAAACCGAATTTTCTCGGTTTCTTTCTCGATTTCAGAAATTTCTGAAATGATGTTTAACTCACATTAGGAGTTCTTTAATACGAGTCTTTAAACTTTCAACGGATCTTGAATCCCTCGTTTATTCATAAATTTTTCTTTTATTCGGGTTTTTACTTATCGGGGTATTACATTCTTCGATTACTTTCCACATCAAATAGTGATGGGCTTTGAGTGCTGTTTTGATTCTGAAACTCAATTCTTTATATCCTTGGATAGAGAATTCTTCACAAGCCCTAACAACAGAAGATTCCATAACAGATAGTGTGCACGTGAATGAAAGAGGTTTTCCTAGATCTATTCAAGTTGACCACGCAGGTATTAACCTTGTGAAACGAAAATAATGGTCTTATGAACCATTGCTCTGATACCACTTGTTGGTCCCGAAAGAGCAAGGTTTGGTGTATGGGGGGGGGGGGAATACACCAAATACAAACTTTTCAGTTTACTTGGTTATTTATTAGAGAGTTCAAGCTATTCTTTAACAAGAAATTGCTCGGCAGGTGACTGACCAGATTGATCAGCAGATCGATACCAGATCAGTCCAAACAGATTGCTCTCTAGTGTAAATACTTAGACAATAATAAGAGTGATTTTGTTATTTTCTAAGTGTTGAGTGTGCGGAAATATGGTGGATTTAGTGAGTGCTCTTTATATAGAAAACCTTCAGGATTAATCAGATCGTTAAAGCAGATTGATTGAGATGCAGTCTATATGGAAGTGCAGGGAGTTAGAAATGATAAACAACTAATAGTAAATGTGCAGAAAGATAAATGACACAGTTGTTTAACGTGGTTCGGGAAATCCCTACGTCCACGATCTGGTCAAAACTAGACCAGATTATCCACTACTAGGATACTCTTCTTCTTTATACTCGTGGAGAACAAGTCACAAGTATCAATCAAAGCTAGAAGGATACTTATGCACGAAGTAAGGGTCGTGTCCCTTTACAACAGATTACCTCTACGTTACCACTAGAAAACTACTAGCTAGCAGGGTGATCTCCTTTCTCTCGATAAGACAGACTTGAATCGAGGTTGGGTTGGTGTGATGTAGAATCACAATTGGTTTGAAGCACTTAGTCTGGTTCAAAGATTGATTGCTTGAGAGTAACTTCGTCGATATCGCGCACGTGTATATTTTATCTCCAGACCTTGAACTTCAAATATATAGGCTTTGAACTTTAAATTCTAGCCGTTGTTGATTGGCGTGAGGTTGATTATAGATTGCCAATCAATGATATCCATCATATCTGTTCTTGCCTTGTAGAAACATAGACTCAATCCCCTAAGTATGGAAAGCAGATCGCTAACAGTTACTTTCCTTCTTCGTGTCAATCAAGGATTCTTCTTCCAACCCCTATTGGATGGACTTCAAAATTGACGTGGCAAGAGGATATGATGTGTAGGATGATGTCATCTGGTGGTTTGATGACTCTATGGATCTGGTGATACGCTATGATCATCGATCTGGTCGGTGATCTAGTTTCTGTCTGTCACAGCAGATCGTTTTCTTCTTGGCGAAAAATCTTGGCCTTCATCCTATACTATTATAGAAATGACTTCTATGGGAATAATTCCTTTTCATTCTAAGTCATCTCCTAATCTGTTCTCTATCAGAATTCACTTTATATGTAGTGATCTGTTAACACGTAGAACAGTTTAACTCTAAAAAAGAACTAAGTGTGTTTCGAGAGATAATCATCAAAACCAAAATACTTTAGGGTTCCCAACAATGTAGTACTCACCGCCTACCAATTAGGTAACGATCTTGCTGGACGGGAGAGATACCACGACTTCGCCCTATCCTTAAGTGAATAGGGGAAACACTTCCTGAGCATCTCATCCTCGGTGATAGTTTGGAGTGGAATACACTGGACAACTGTGCAAAATTCTCTAATGAAGAGGAGTGCGTCTTCGTTAGGTAGCCCGTAGAACGATGGAAGCAGATTGATGTGGTTATTTTTTAACTCATAGTTCCTCCCCGAAGCAGAGAGCACAATAGAGGATGCGGTAATGCCATATGTCGGCCTGGCAAAGTCTCCGAGTTTCCTAGGGGCTTCGTCTTCCTCGGCCGTAATTACTAGTTTTTCTTCGAATAATAATGCGAGGTTGACAACGTCCCTAAATCGGTCCTCAAACACGACTTCTCTTCTATTGATGTTGTCAACGTAGGGCAGCAACTCTTGTCTCAAGATTCGACGACCTAGCATACACAAACCAAAAGAAGATCAAACATACCTTGCGGAAGCAAATGAATAAACAAAAATGAAATAAAAATAAAAAGCAACGCAAATAAATGCCTAATGCCTTCCCCGGCAATGGCGCCAAAATTTGTTTCAACTTATTTTATAAAGTTATTCGCAAGAGAACGAGTTCGTTATAGATTAATATGTTGACCCGAAGTCGTATTCTCAATGAAGGCTAAGCAGGGCTTTATCTATGTTGCAGAACAAAAAGCAATTGAAAAGAAAGAGTTTTGATTTTAACTAGTCTAATTTATCTATCTAGGCGAATTAAACTAAAGAATTTAAAATATGAATTACCTAGGCGAAAACTAATAAAGTAGTTAAATCTTAAATCTAAGAACGAAGAATTAAAGAAACTAAATTTAAACATGCTTCGAATTGATTAATTAACATGATTGAAAGGTTTGGATTAAGGAATTGTGAATTAATTAAGAAAAGAATAAAAAGAAAAGAGATCATAAAACAATAAAGAAAGCAGTAAAACAACTCACGAATTGAAAAAGGAAATAATGCATTAGAGAATACCGGGTTTGAATCACGAACGAATCCACAATGAAATCGGAAAAACAAATAACGGAATGAAAAATCTAGACTATTGTGTTTTCTCTCGTGGTCTAAACCCTAATTTTGAAAGTAAAAAACGTGTCTTGACGAAGCAGACGACGGTGGTTTAAATATGGGCGAGAATTCCCGCCAGGGTAGCGCTCGCTAGGGGCCAGCGCTCGCTACCCTGGCTCTCTGATTCGTCCTCTAGCGCAAAGGGGTAGCGCCTGCTAGGGGGTAGCGGTCGCTACCCCAACGTTCTGTCTGGCTCACCAAGCGAGGGAACTAGCGGCCGTTAGGGGGTAGCGGTCGCTAGCCCCATGTTCTGCCTCAGATCAGGTTCAGGACCTAGCGAGCGCTAGGGTCTAGCGCCCGCTAGGCCAACTCTCGGCTAGGATGACAATTTTCCACCTTTTTTATCAGCTTTTTGTCTCGTTTCTCTTGTCGAACCTCGTAAATCCTTTTTGTTAATTTAGTATTATAAGACCAAAAGCGTAATAGAAACGAGACCGAAAACAAAAATAGGTATTATAAGACCAAAAGCGTAATAGAAACGAGACCGAAAACGTATAAAACACTCGGTATTTGGAAAACTTATACCTTTACATTACCGAAAAGTTCGGTACGATATCATACCTTACCAAAAATTCTGGTATACCTTATATTCAGTATTTTTCGGTACGGTGTACA
Source organism: Leonotis leonurus (assembly GCA_026898415.1). Taxonomy (NCBI): domain Eukaryota; kingdom Viridiplantae; phylum Streptophyta; class Magnoliopsida; order Lamiales; family Lamiaceae; genus Leonotis; species Leonotis leonurus. Next base: position 5,676 of record JAPKLX010002610.1, read on the forward strand.
CATTTTCGATGAATTTTGACAGCCCTAGTGGAGATGAAGGCGGTCAAAACATACATGTATATATAGGCATATATTGAACGGATGAGACTAAAGCAGTAAAAAGAAATATCGTTCAACAGTTTAGATTACTCCCTGATATAATCATTTGCCGCCCAAAAGACTCTTTAACTTCACACGCTATCGTTCTCTCTCTTCCGAGATGTCACATCATTGTCTCGATTCTAGTACCGAGGTGCGCAATCATAAATGATCGTCCCTTTTACTTTACTTTTTCTGATAAAAGGAAGACTTTTGAAATTATTTAATATATATATTTCAATAAATGAATACAATGAATAATCATTAGACATAAATATAAAGAGGGTTAGAGAAATAAATAGTATTTATGGCTCTATTTTGATTCCCCCTTAATTTATGCCCAATAGATCATTTCATCTTCTTCGTGGCTTGGTTAGTCCAGTCTTTGCTTAACCACCTGTCCATAACATATGGTATGAAATATAATATTATTTTATGACTGTTAACTGCACATGACATATTAAACTAAGATCGATCTGCTACTTGATTGGTACTATTTTGATATCCTGTAAAATCGAATTGTTAGTAGAAGTAACAATGAGATCGTTCTGTTGGACGATCTGTTCAATAATAGCTAGCTGTTAGTGAAATATTCAATAGCTCACTGCTAATGATTTCTTTGGTGATGGAAGCTATCTGTTTCACTGTATATATGTAACCAACTGTGATTTTGAGTAAATATTTATCAAAGTGAAAATTAACAATCACAGATGGATGAAAAAACATTATATTGTGACAGATGGTTTTTTTATAAAAATAACGATCTGTTGTCAATACTTAATATTATTCTCATCTAAATTTACCAGACCCAGCTTCCCACATAGCATCTTGAAATGATCTTGTGCTAGTGCTTTTATGAGAATATCAGTTCGCTGCATGTCAGTATGAATTTTCTTGATCTTGGTGTTCTTATTTTCGACGTGATAACGTATGAAATGATGTCGAACATCAACATGCTTGCAGCAAGTGTGAAGCACTGGATTTTGAGTGATTGCTATCGAGCTAGAGCTATCATAAAATATAGATTTTCTATTGAGCTTGCAACCTAGCACATACACCAACAACAAAAGTAATATCAGGTCAACTAGCAGAGAGATATAACAGTGATCCGATAATACCACGATACTGTTTTATATCAGCTGCTTTGCCCAGTACGTCAGGACCGACCTCTCCATTTGTTTGCATAGGAATCTTCACAGGTTTGCTATCCTTCACTCCAAATTTTGTGATGAGATCGTTGATGTGTTTGGATTGGTTGATTAAGATCCCTTCAGCAGATTGTTTGACTCTCAAGCCTAGGAAGAAATTCATTTCTCCCATCATGGACATCTTGTACTTATCCTGCATTAGCTTGTTGAATTTGTTACAAAAGAATTCAGATTTAGAACCAAATATAATATCGTCTACATATATTTGAACTAGAAGGATATATTCTTGGACTTTGATGGTGAAGAGTGTTTTTTCCAATGATACTCGTTTGAATCCCGATTACAATAGGAAGATGGACAGAGTTTCATACCATGCTTGAGGAGCTTGTTTTAACCCATTAACAACTTTGACCAATCTGTACACCTTGCTTTCGTCTTCCACTTCGAATCCAGAAGGTTGTTCCAGATAGACTCCCTCTTCCAAAATTCCATTTAGGAATGCACTCTTGATGTCCATTTGAAACACTTTGAATCGTTGATAAGCTGCGTATGCGATAAACAATCGTATAACTTCTAGTTTAGCTACATGTGCAAATGTTTCATCGAAGTCGATTCCCTCCTGTTGATAGTATCCTTTTGTGACTAATCGAGCTTTGTTTCAAACCACTTTTCATGTTTCATCCCTATGACTCCGTGATGCACAGGTCGATCAACCAAGTACCATAATTCATTTCTTTTGAATTCATTCAACTCCTCTTGCATGGAATTGGTCCAATCTTCATCTTGTAAGGCTTCAATGACATCTTTAGGTTCAACGTGAGATAGATAGCAGCTGAGTAGTGCACTTTCTCCATACATTCTTCGTGTCTTTACTCTATCAGCTGGTTTCCCAATAATGAGCTCGGTTAGGTGGCTATCTATCCATTTTCTTTGCCTTTTCATCTCTTCCTCTGAGACTTCGAGTTCGGGTTCAGCACGTGGATCCTCAAATTCAAGACGATCTGTTATTGACACATTAAAAGGGTTATCATTATTTATATCAAGGTTAGAAAGCTCGCTATTTATTTCTTGGGCAGATGGCTGTTGATCCTGTGCTGGAACAGATTGAGGGATATATTGTTCAACAACATGTGGTTGTGAACATTCATCATTTAATGTTCCTCCTTGATCTGTTCCCCATTGCTGTGACATCTCTATAGCATGTTGATCAACATTCTCTTCTTCTTCTTTTTCTATTCATGGACTCCAAAGTAGAATATCTTCAATAAGTCGATCTGTGGAATTTCTCAACTTCATTGTGGAATTTTCATCCTTCGAAGAAGAGGTGCTATATGTACCTGAAACCTCAAAAGTATATTCATCAAATACAACATGTGGTGTTACTTCCACAACAATTCTTTTATTAAAAACACGATAAGCTTTGCTGTTGTCAGAATATCCTAAGAAAATTCTTTGATCAGGCTTGCTTTCAAATATTTTTAATTGTGTTTTATCGTTATTGTGGATGAAACACTTACAACCAAATGTACGGAAATATTTAGTGCGAGGCTTCCTGTTGATCCATAGCTCATATGGAGTTTTTCCGTGGCGTATAGTTATCACAGATCGATTATGTGTGTAGCATGCCGTATTTATTGATTAATAGTTGGTCCAATGCACTCCTTGTAGTTGATTAACAAATCTTTGTTGCACGTCATATGTTTAGAGCATCCGCTATCGAGTATCCACATCGCGCCCCGAGCTGTATGTGTTCTTCTCATCGATCTTCTATCATGCAATAAAAGTTTACTTAGCTACCCTATTGATAGAGGGTGCTTTGTCAGTAGACAAAATTTTTTTTGGAACCCAAATTTGTCTAATAATGGAAACATTTTGAGACGGCCTGATCTGTTTGCTGCTGAAGTCAATGAATACGATTTGTTTCCGCTTTACAGAAAGTTGAGATACATGAATCTGCTTCTTGGGTGCAGATGGTTTGAAGAATTGTTGTTTAGTGGGAGCAAATGGTTGATACTTCCTATTGTGTTGAGGGGCAGATCATTGTTGATGAGATGCCTGTCTTTGATTGTTATGTGCAGGTGGTTTCATCTATTGATATCCAACACCAATTGTTGTATATTTCTTCTGTGAGTAGAGTTATGGTTGTTGCTTGGAGTGCTGTTTAACCAAGATGGCTTGTGGCTGTCTTGGATTGTTGTTGAGATTTATCACCTTGTCCTTACCCTTCTCTTTGACAAATTTTCTTGATGGGGGACCTTTATGCACTCCATCAAAACCAAGGCCACTGCGATCTGCTTCCCGTCTTTGCATATCGTTGATCATTTGAATTCGATCTTCCTTTTTGTGCATAGAGTCATTGCACTTAGATCATTGACTTTGCTGTTTGCAGACGCTTCTCGGTCGATTATATCAAAAATTTTGACGTTTAGTGCATAAATTTCTTCACACTTGCTTTTGAGTTGCATCATTAGCGCATTCTCTCTGTCGTTGAACGAGCTGCTGATATCCTTCATTTCTAGGATGGTTGTTGCCATCCTAACATTTTTCTTTATTGCGTGTTTGGACATTTTGTTCAATCTGGCATGATCCTCCATGAGTTTTGTGAAATCGTCCATTGACAGATCCTCTTCTTCCTCTTCACCAGAGTCATAAACAGGTGGATTAGAAGAAATAGAATCTTGACAATTTACCTCTGGATTGTCGAGTCCGTTGTCATGCCCCATGAAACATTCATCCCATTCATCCTCTTCATCAACAACTACGAATGCTTCATCATTTTCTGATGAGCTATATGACAAATGACTTTGTGTTGCTTGCTCTTCAGCTATCATTGCTTTCCATTTCTCTTTGAGCTTTTTATCTCTTTTAGATCGAAGCTCATCTCTTTCTGCCTTTAATATGTCGGACAGTTCGTTTTGAAGTGTCCTTTCCTACCACACTTAAAACACGAAAATTCAGAGAGGTCAAGTTTAAGATATGAGGCTGATTTTACCTCACTTTTCCATTCGGGTCGATCAACAGATCGTTCTTTCCCTCTGAAGTTTCTGTTGTTGTTCTCGTTATAGAGTCTCTTGTATGTGTTGGCTCTCACTTCCATCTTTTGAAATCTTTTGGCCATGAGAGAATATTCCTCGAAGTAATTTTTTGTAGGATAATTTTCATCATCCGAGCTTGACGATTCTTTAACAACAACAGCTGGAGTCGGTTTTGGACTCTCCTTTGTCTTTTCCTTCGCCTTTGCTTTGAACGCTGCATCTTTATCCTTATTTACTGCAGCAGATGGCTTACTAGAAGTTGAGTTAGATGATCCATGAATATGATTAATTTTGTATTCATTTCCAGTTAATAAATCAAATAGAGAATCAGTAGTTAGAAAATTAAACTTAAGCATCATGGGATGCATGGCGGAGTAGATTTCCCAACTTACATGTAGTGCTCGAATTACTTTCAAGTTCTTCTCTCGTTGAGCGATAGTCTCTCCAGGTTTCATCTTAAACTCTTTAAACTTGTTGCAAGCTATGGACAACTTGTTTTCTTGTATTATACCCGATCCCAAGCTGATTTCTTTAAGCACATCCCACATCTCTTTTCCAGTTTGGAGATCTCTAATTTTGCCAAGTATATGCCTCTAACTGTGCTAGAAATTAACCCATTTGCATAATCATCGAGTCCAACCTATTTTCTTTCATCGGCTGTATACTCGTCCATACTTTTCTCCCTTTCAACTAACTCAACCGATGGAGTAGGTCTAGTTCCATCCTTGATTTCTGCGCTGCATTTGTGCATGATTTTGATAAGTCCATCAGTGATGACCTTCCACATCTTTATGTGTTGAGCTATCGAACACATTTCGATTCTAAAGCTCAAGTCATCATATCCAGCGATGGAGAATTCCTCGCAGGCACAAATCATTTGTCCTTCCATAACTCAAGTAGAGGATTAGTTAAATGCAAGTGCTATGCAGTAAAACGTTTTCCTAGATCTATCCAAGATGACCACAAAGAGATTAACTCTTGTGAAATAGAACAATGGAAAAAAGGGACCACTGCTCTGATACCACTTGTTGGTCCCGAAAGTGCAACATTGGTGTATGGGGTGGGGGGGGGTGGAATACACCAATTCAAACTTTTAGGGTTTTCTTGTTTTAAGATTAAAGAATATGACTTAATAAATAAGATAGCTTGAGTAGCAAGTTATGTTCTTCTTGTTAGGAAGGTTTAATCTTACTCAAATAAAGTCTTATATGTGATTCACAAAGATTAATTAGAACTTTGAAAGTTAAACACAAACTAAGTGGATCAAAACTAGATCCTAACTTTGGTATTGTAAATGGGTTTTCCAGAAAATATAATCTTCAAGCAAAATAAACACTCAAGAGAAATTTGAGCAAAGTAATGACAGTATTGATAGCTTGAAGAAATTTGAGCAAAGTAATGATAGTTATGATAGCTTGAATTCTCGTACTCATTTCTAGAAGTGATGGTGGTATTTATAGACGCCATGGCTGCAACTAGCCGTTGGAGAAGATGAAGAGTCCTTCTACTTTGCATTAAATGCATGAAACATTTTGTAGAAGCACACTTGCATTGGGTGTTGTAACCACATATCACGTGATTTCCTAGTGTTTGTCATTCCAAGGATGATTCATCGTATAATAAATATTATATCTTTGTACTTCTTTCCTTAAAATATCACTTTTGATGTGACAGCACACTGAGTGGTTGACTTGTGACAAATTTAAGTATGTCGGCAGTCCACTGTAGTTGTCGTGAGGGACAGCGAGCTAGTCTTTTTCTAGCAGATTATTTTCCTACGATCTGCATATCGAGCTGTCCATTAAATATTAATTTGTTTGATACCAAATTAATATTTTGATTATACTTCTTTATACTTGATACCATCTTGATTTTTGCTGCAACTGGAATTACGACAGATCATTTAAGAAAACGATCTGCTGGTTTTGAAAGCGGGCTGCCTGATTTTGTGATGAGCGATCTTCTTGCTCCAAGATTTATCCTATGCACAAGAACAACTAGTTCTATAGGACAAATGGTTTTTCTAACCATCTGTTCTTTTACATTTGCAGTTGTTTAAACTATTCTAGAAGGACACAGATCGTTCCTATAAGTAAGTTTGAAATTTCAAACTTTCTTTTTTACATTTATGATCTAATAAAATCTATTCTAGAAAGAAAGACATCCAAAACCATGATAAGTACAAATGACAACTAGTTGCTGGAAATATGGACATATCATTTTTATAACGATATGTTCTTAACTAAATTAGCTAGTTGTGTACTATGAATATGTACTTGTCGATTTACTGATCAATATGTTTAGGAAAACTCTATAAGACTAATACAGATTGTATAACTAACAATATGCTCCTTTTATAGTCAAGTTGTTCCTTAAAAGATGATATTGATAACTTGGTTTTAGAGATCTTTGTTGGTCCCGAAAGAGCTAGGTTTGGTGTATGGGGGGGAGGGGGAATACACCAAATACAAACTTTTCAGTTTACTTGACTAATTTAAAGAGAGAGATTTAAGCTTTCTGTATTACAGATTGCTCAAAGTGTCAGAGCAGATCGACTATCTAATCGATCTTG
>JAPKLX010004019.1:0-10410 GCA_026898415.1 Leonotis leonurus
TGTTTCGAGAAGCCATCATCAACACTAACACTTTAGGGTTCCCAACAATTTCCCCCTTGTTGATGATGTCGAAACCACACTTTACAAGAAATCCTATCAGCTTATACAGATCAATCTGGTCTGATTTTCCAGTTTGGTCAAATTACGTTATTAAGTTTATAACGTTTTAGGATTTTTATATGTGTTCTGGACAATTAATTGTTGTCATCAGAAACTCAAGCTGGATTCATATATTGATAAGAAGTCAAGAGAGGTTACAAATAGACAGAACAGAACATAAGAAAAATGCAGATCATAAGATATAGGAAATAAGATTGCTATCTGCTTTTTCTTCTCTCCTCTTGTTGCTTCTTCATTTTGGCTCTGGTCTCATCAGATATCAGCTGCACGCTTTCGTATACTCCCTCTCTTACCCTTATGTAATCTGGGTCTTCAGCGTCCACCTTGTACCCTCTGTTTTCTGCTAGTTGGTTGATGAAGTTCAGCAGAAATGTTTTGTCAGGGAGGTCTGTCCCAGGAATAGTGGGACAGGTTCTGAACTCTCTCTCTGGGGCAGTTATCTGGATTTGGGCTTTTGCAGCAGCAGCTCTGATCTCTTCCACCAGATCCCTTGCATCGTTTCGATCCATATACAGGTTGAAGGCTTCATTAGGTGACCCCTCACAGTAAAGAGGTTCTTTTAGAAAATAGCGGCACATGATAAATCCGTATTTTAGCCCTTCAAATCCCTCCTTCAGATGATCTGGGACCCAGTTGGTCTCTCCCTGCTTTGTCAAAGTTTTGCGTATGGGAGCAGATGAAAACCAGCTGGATCCAGCTCTTTTCTTTTTCTTGAGTGGTTGGGACTGGCTTGAGCTTGGAGTAAATGTCTTCTGGGCTTGAAATGAGGGAGAGCTGGCTGGTTTCTTTGCAGTGGATTGACCAGATCCCGACATGCTCTTCTGTTTGGTTTGTGCTGCTGTCTCTTTCTTCTTCTCCTGTGCAGCAGATGGCAGCTTTTTCTTTCCAAGTCCTTCCCCCTTTTCGACATCATCAATAAACGATTGAATGAATGTCTTGAGGGAGTTGACCTCGGTCTTCAGCTCTGCGACCTCCTTCTCAGTTTCAATTCTGCTCGACAGCAGCGAGGTGATGTTGAGATTGGAGTCGTTGATCTGTTTCTGAAGAGAGGCTTTTGAGTTGATCAGATCAGTTTTGAGCTCTTCTTGATCGCCCTTGATGTCAGCAGTTTCATCAAAATAAGATTTGATGAGAGTTGATGAGGGGTATTGCAGATCGCATAACTTCCTTTCAACAAATGCTTTGCCGTCAGATTCGAGTTGTCGGAGCAGTGATCTGGTGTATGTGTTTGCTTCTTTGACTATGTCTGCTGTGAGACCATCAGTCTGCTCCTGGACAATGGCGTGTACCATGTCTTTCTCTTTGGCAGCAAAAGTGGTGATAATTCTGTACATCTCCTGTACCTTGAGTTCTGTGGTAGACAGGCTCTGATCGATCTGGGCTTTGCTTGCCTCAGCAGCAGCTCTGTCATCATCCATTTTCTTGCTTATCTCCTCAAGTTTCAAGCGACAGATGCGCCTCAGATCAGTGTCGACCTGGTTGACATGAGATTGCAGATGGTCGTTGAATTCTGTCAGTATGCGAGTGGCTTCATCTTGGACCGTGGTCAGCGTTCCATACATATACTGATCCACCTTCTTAGAAATAAGGTCTCTGATTTGAACATGAGATAGGGATTGATGCTGGTCCATCAATATGTCCTCCAGGGTGAATGAATGCACGTGAACATTCTGTGCGGCGGCAACAGCAGGAGTGATGATTTCATTTGTAAGCTCGCCGCCGATGGTCTGACCAAGAGGTTCTTCCTCTGCTGATGCGGGTTCTTCCTCAGTTGGTGCAGGTGGGGTAGTGATCTGCACACCAGTGTCAGTCATGACCTGATCTGGTGCAGGGTCTGCTATTGCTGCACCCTGTTGGTGAGCAGCAGATGGAGTCTCAGTGTCTGCATGATCGACTACACTGTCATAAAATTGGAGCTTGCCAGCCTTCTCATAAATTTCTCTCAAATTGATCTGTAGCTTCTGAGCTTCGAGCTGGGCAATTGCGAGAATGGACTGGGAGTAGCTTTCTCTTAGTTCAGCCACAGATGACACTTCAAATATATTCAGCAGTGTGGCTTCCTCTGCCTTGAGCTGGTCAATTGTTCGGACTTTAAGAAGCGCATCTAAGACATAGAACTCCTTGTCTTTAATCAGCAACAGCAATTTGACCCTTTTTGCTGCATCATAGCTTTCTGGTGTGAGCTGGATGCCTGGAAATGTGCTGATTACGGCTCTGTCGGCTTCTGCTTCAATCATTTTCATAACAGTCTGAGCTGTTTTATTCTCCACATCTTCATCTGAAGATTCAATTGCTTCTTCATCTTCTTCATTGATTTGTTCTAGAGGCTCAGCAGAAGATGAGCTGATCGTGTGAGCTGGAGAAAAATCCCTGGGCTGATCTGGGTGTACTGTTGACAGAGGTTCCACATCTGCTGGTTCTTCAACCAGTACAACCACTTCTTCCTCCTCAACCTCCTGTTGAGGGATGGTGACTTCTGCAGCAGCAGGGGCTTCGGTCTGTATCTCACCAGACAGTTTGTGAAGCCTTCTGCGTTTGGATTTGGGCTGCTGTGCTGCCGTAGAGGTGTCTGTTTCAACAGAGCTTGCTCTCCTGGTGGTTCTCTTGGGAGGGGTTCTCTCTGGTTGCTTCTCCTTGGTTGCTTGAGATTTTGTAGATCGTTCTGCTGGTCTAGAAGGAGGAATCCAAATAGGATTTGAACTCCCCATCTCCATCAGAGCGTTGAAGACTACAGGGTCTTTAGCTCTGGTAATCAGATTCGCTGAAATGCCCATCGACATTTCAATCTGATGTTGGTCCTTTGGAAAATGTTGCCTGGTGTTGAATTCAACTGTGGTATCCCACTGATGTTGGGAAAAGAAGGTTGTAAGCATAAAGCTTATTTTGGTGGAATGCCTCAGGCTGCTCCTTTTCACTTCTATTCCAGGGGAGCTACCTTTCACCGGTACGATCATCTTAGCCTCCTTTGCTAATAGATCGTATAAGATCCTGCTCCAGTTGACAGGCAGATTGAGAACCACTGCAGCCAAAATCCTGAGCTTCTCAGGAGTAACCTGGTCGTAAGACCCATTGTGATTGAGGAAGATTCGCTGTACGAATTCAAATAGGATCCTGAATTCTGGTGCAAGGAGTGCTCGGACAAACATCCTGTTTGTGTAGTGAATGGGGACTATCATCACCATTTCCACAGCTTCTTGCAGCTGTTCTGCAGTGATTTCACCTAAGTCAAGGCCTTCATCTTTCATTTTATAAGCAGCGTTGATGATGTTGATAACATTGTAGGGTGTGTTGCTGACTGTATTCCCTTTGCTCACCCTGATGGTGGCCTCATCTCCACCTCTCTCTCCCTGCCACGAGAGATAGAAGGCAGCAACTTCCTTGGGTAGGAAGTGCACAGGGTGTGAAGTGATAATCTTGTGGAAACCTACAATGAACATAGTAGTATGTATGTGAGCACTATCCTTCCATCAGTGAAGTATAAGTGCCACAAAAGCAGTTTATGCAGTTCTTATATAATTGATAGCATAGAAGATTCAAGTAGAAATGCAGAGTGAAAGCAGTTTAACATATGTACAAGTAAGAGGAGAAAGATAAAACAAACTAAATATAAAACCTTTGCATTGACGGACAAGATCAAACGCCTTATCCAGTTTATGAAACCCGAAGGTATCAAGAACCGCGAAAAGGTCTTGGTGAATGTAAGGTTTCAGAAAGCTTGCTTGTTCCAGAAAAGCAGATGATTTAGGAGCCATTTTTGCTAGAAAGTGAGAAATTTACGAAGAGAGAATTTTTGGGAGGCAGAAAATTTGCTAAGTGTTTGAGAAAATTTGTAAGTGTAAGTGATACACGAACCGCCTTATCAAACTATATATATGCTAAAGAGAAGTAAAGAAATAAAATATTGAGAAATCCTTCCCTTTTTCAGCTTTCCCTCCTTTCCATATACTAGGTTTTCAACCCATAGTCGCCTCTCCTTTTCGTATGATGCACGCGCTATGATCGAACGGTTATGAGATGGTGCGTTATTTTTGATGCAATCTTTTATCTCTCTTTTTCTAGATTTGGTAGATATTTTTCTCGATCACGTCTCCCAATTACTGCATGCAATCATCAAAAATAGATGATTTTGAAATCTAATGTCAGAATATAGATATTTAGTCACCGTATATAGTTGACCTTTCCCCCTTAACCAAGTAATATAATAATTAATGGAAATATTAATTCCATATCCACGTGGTATTAGGTAATCTGGTTGAGGTCAATCTCATTTATGGTAGACTCTCAATCTGGTTGATCATTCGTTAACCACATTCTGGTTGAAGTACTTTCTGGTTGAGCGTCTGTTAACTACTTTCTGTTCAAGGCATCTTTCATCTTTCTGGTTGAAGCTTTTCTGGTTCAACTTTCTGTTAAAATTGACTAGCTTCACTTTGAGACTTGCTGGTTTGAGACTCTCTGGTTTAGCATTATGTCTCTGGTCAATCTGGTTGCTTTCTTTTAGTAATTCCAGGTTGGAATTTATTCAATCTGTATTGGCGTGTGTTAGTGATCTGGTGTTAGTTCCCTGTTGGAATTTCTAGTGATCTGAATCTTATCATTCTGGGCTGTGATTATTTGGTTTTGATTCCCTGTTGGATTTTATCAATCTGAATCATGATGATCTGGTTTTGATTCCCTGTAGGAATATTGAGTTTGTTCTGGTTCAGATCAATCTGGTTCTTTCTTCAAGATTTAAAAGTCCTAGTTTTCCACAGAGCATCTTAAATCTTTCTTCTGGTAATGCCTTAGTGAGAATATCTGCTCTCTGAATATCAGTGTGTATCTTCTCAATCTGTACATGTTTTCTCTCAACATGGTCTCTTATAAAATGATGTCGTACATCCACATGTTTGCATCTGGTATGCAGAACAGGATTCTGTGTGATTGCTATAGCACTTGAGCTGTCACAGAAAATTGGAATTTCCTTGACATCAATCTCATAATCTTTAAGCTGTTGTCTTAACCATAGTATTTGAGCACAACAACTTCCAGCTGCCATATATTCTGCTTCTGTAGTTGAAGTGGCAACCGATGTCTGTTTCTTTGAGAACCAAGAAATAAGTTTATTTCCCAGAAACTGACATGTACCAGATGTTGACTTTCTGTCCAGTTTGCATCCAGCGAAATCTGAGTCAGTGTATCCAGTTAGCTCAAAGTTATCTTCACATGGATACCATAATCCTATATGGGCTGTTCCCTTAAGGTATCTTAGTATCTTCTTGGCTGCTTCCATGTGAGACTCTTTGGGGTTTGCTTGATATCTAGCACATACTCCTACTGCAAAAGTGATGTCAGGTCGACTGGCAGTTAGGTAGAGTAGTGATCCTATAATCCCTCTGTATTGTGTGATGTTAGCTGGTTTTCCCTCGGGATCTGGATCTATTTTCCCATTGGTCTGCATTGGAATTTTCACTGGATTGCTGTCTTTTAATCCAAACTTGGTCAGCAGATCGTTGATGTATTTTGTCTGATTGATAAAGATACCATCTGGTAGTTGCTTGACCTGCAAACCTAAGAAGAAACTCATTTCTCCCATCATGGACATCTGATACTTATTTTTCATAAGTTCAGCAAATTTGTCACACAGATAGGTAGATTGAGATCCAAAAATGATATCATCTACATAGATCTGGACTAAGAGAATGTTTTCTTTGACTTTGATGATAAACAGAGTCTTGTCAACAGATCCTCTTCTAAATCCTGATTCCAGTAGGAAAGTTGATAAGGTCTCATACCAAGCTCTGGGGGCTTGTTTTAGACCATAGACTGCCTTAGCCAGTCTGTATACTTTCTGGTCTGGATCTGCTTCTTCAAATCCAGGTGGCTGTTCCACATATACTTCTTCTTCAAGAATACCATTGAGGAAGGCACTTTTGATATCCATCTGGTATACCTTGAACCGTTTGTGAGCAGCATATGCTAGAAATAGCCTTATAGCTTCTAATCTGGCTACTGGGGCGAATGTTTCATCAAAATCAATGCCTTCTTGTTGATTATAGCCTTTAGCTACTAATCTGGCTTTGTTTCTGACTACTTCACCATTCTCATCCCGTTTGTTCTTGAACACCCATTTTACACCTATTACTCCTTGGTGTTTGGGTCTGTCCACGAGATACCAGACTTCATTTCTTTTGAACTCATTGAGTTCTTCTTGCATTGCTGTTATCCAATCTGCATCTTGAAGTGCTTCATAAGCATCAGATGGCTCCATGCGAGAGAGATAACAGCTCAACAATGCACTTTCTCCATGCATTCTTCTGGTCTTCACACGATCTGATGGGTTCCCAACGATCTGTTCTGGTGGATGATCTTGTATCCATCTTCTTCTCCTGGTCATTTCTTCATCAGATAACTCAGGATCAGGTTGATCTGTTGGTTCCTCAAATTCAGGGTGTGATGTTGACGTAGCATGAAATGGATTCTCATCTGGACTTTCTTCTGGATGTTGATCATCATTTGTGGTAATTGTATCATTGACTCCTGTTGATGATCTGTTCTCATCCAGGTTAGGTAGTAATATTCCCCCTTGCTGTATGATCTCCTCAGCAACAGGTTGAGTGATAACTTCTTCATCCTCACTCCTAGAATTCCAGATAAGAATATCTTCTAGTAATAGATCATTCATCCTTCTGGTTGTCACCTGATTGTCTGTCTGCTTTTCATCTGGTGATCTGTACTCAATGATAGACTCGTCAAAAACAATATGAGGTGTTACCTCCACAATATGTGAATTTTTATTGTAAACCCGATAGGCTTTACTAACATCAGAATATCCTAAGAATATTCCAGGGTTAGCTTTGCTATCGAAGGTTTTCAATTGTGATTTCCCATTATTGTGTATGTAACACAGGCAACCAAAAGTGCGAAAGTAAGAAATCTTAGGCTTTCTGTTGTTCCATAATTCATATGGAGTCTTCCCATGTCTGAGTGTGATGGATGATCTGTTTTGCGTATAACAGGCAGTGTAGATGGCTTCTGCCCAGAATTTCTTCGGTAGATTTGTAGCATTTAGCATCGTGCGAGCTGCTTCTTTGAGTGATCTGTTTCTTCTCTCAACAACTCCATTCCGTTGAGGAGTTCGAGCAGCAGATGTTTGATGAGTGATTCCCTTCTTGTTGCAGTATGCTTCAATCTTCTGGTTGAGAAATTCTGTTCCTCGATCTGTTCTGATAGAGGTTATACTCATCTCTTTCTGTTTAGTGATCTTGTGTAGAAAGTCAGGGAGCTTGTCTAGAGTCTCTTTCTTTTTCAGCAGAAAGATGACCCATGTGAATCTTGAGTAATCATCTATAATTACCAATGTGTACTTTCTCCCATTGATGCTTAGTGGTTTGACTGGTCCAAACAGATCAAGGTGTAACAGCTCTAGTATCCTTGAAGTTGAGTGAGCTGCTTTGCTTGTAAAGGATGATCTGGTCTATTTTCCAGCTTGACAAGCATCACATATGTGATCTTTATCATACACCTGATCTGGTAATCCTTCTACTAACCTTTCTTTGGCAATCCTGTTGATTGATTTAAAATTAAGATGACTTAATCTCTTATGCCATAACCAGCTTGTTTCTGATACAGTCTTAGTGACTAAGCAGGTCTCGATCTGGTTTGTCCACTGGACAATATATAACCTATCCTGCAGTTTACCGGTAAGGAGTATTTCATCTCCTTCCTTGTTCTTCACCAAACAGTTGTTAGTATCAAAAACAATCTGATTACCATTAGCACAAAACTGACTTACAGAAAACAGATTGTGACTAAGACCCTCCACGTATGACACATTTGTGATAGTGGTCTTGCCTACTCTGATGTTTCCATACCCTCTGGTATACCCTTTTGAATTACATCCAAAAGTGACCTGGGGTCCTGGTTTTTCCACGTAATCTGATAGCAGATTCTTATCACATGTCATGTGTTTTGAGCAACCGCTATCTATAATCCAGATAGTTCCTCTTGCTATCTTACTCCTTCTTGCAGTTCTTTGATCCTGCAATTAATCACACTTAGCTACCCTTTTTAACGCTTGGGTGCTTGATTATTAGTAAACAACCCTTTTCGAATCCAGAATATTCTAGGGTTAGGAACAGCAATATAGCAGGTAATGATATTTCCTTCATTATCTACTTTAGATACAGAGTGTATTTCAGATGGATGGAATCTCTCCATTTTATCACTCTTCAATCCTTTCTTAACTGGTGCTGTCCTGTTGACATTATTGTTTGGTGGTGTCCTGTTGACCCTTTTGTTGTGAACATGATCTGATTTTGTGTAGTAGGCTGGTTGACCTTTCGATTGATAGTATTGCTTGTTGTCAGTCTGTTTGATGACCATCTTTTGGGGAAGACCTTTCTTGTTTTTCAAGTCTTTCACTTGATCTGGTATATCCTTCCTTTCTGGTACAAAGTTAATAGTTCCTGAAGATTTTTCTGAGTGACCTGGATATCCTAATCCAGATTTTCCCTTTTGTTGCAGATTGATTAGCAGCTTGGCACGCTCATCACTCTTGTAGATCATTTCTTTTCCTTTCTTGATCTTCTCTTCAGCAACATTGTATCTTGAGATCAGATCCTTAACTTTTGAGTTAAGAGAGTGAATCTCACTGTCTTTGCTCTTGATCTGTTCTTCCAGATCAGTAACTTTGGTAACAAATTTAGTGTTTGCTGTGCTTAGAGTCTGCTCAATCTTCTTTAATCTGTCATTCTCTTCAACTACTTCTTTGAACAGTCTTTTGATGCTTGAGTAACTTTTGAACATCTCATCTATTTCATTCCATGAGTATTCTGCTTGATCTTCACTTTCCTGTTCAAGATTATTAACATCATCTGAGGAATTTGAGTTGCAAGAATTTACCTCAACTTCATCTAGACCGTTGTCCAAGCCTACATAGCATTCATTCCAGCTTTCTTCGTCTTCAGCAATGAAAGCCTCATCATTTTCTGATGAGCTGTCTGAGAAATGACTTGAACTGCTTGAATTCTGTTCAGCTATCATGGCTTTGCGCTCATTTTTAAGCTTTCGATCTCTTTTGGCTCTTAGCTCATCTCTTTGACTTCTGGACAGTTCAGGACAATCTGTTTTGAAGTGACCTGTTCTGCCACATTCAAAACAAGTGTAATCTGTAGAACTAGAGGTCTTTGTTGTTTTAGTAGTCTGCTGTTTAGATTCATTTTTGTCATCAGATCGATCATTATCATACTTCCTGTTGAAGTTCCTTCGGTTATCCTTGTAGAAGCGTCTGTATTTCTTCGATCTGGTTTCCATCTTGTCCATTCGTTTAGCTATCATTGCAAATTCTTTTAGGAGTTTGTCATAGCCTTTCTCTTCATCTGGAGTAACAAACTCAGAAGGATCATCTGGGTTGCTCTTCGCTTTGAAGGCTACCTCTTTGTCCTTCTTTGAACTGCTTTCTGCCTTTTTGGACAGATGATCTGGTCCTCGAATTCTTTGAATGTCACATTCATGACCTTCGAGATGATCAAATAAGGCTTCAGTAGACAGATCATTGAAGTCTGCCCTTAGAGGTTGCATTGCAGCATATATCTCCCAGCTTGGTGGAAGTGCTCTAAGAACTTTCATGTTCTTCTCCCTTTGAGTGTACTTGTTCTTTTTGAACGCAGATATTTCTAGGAGAATTCCAGTGAATCTCATCTTCATCTGTTCTATTGTCTCGCCTGATTTCATCTTGAATTCATCGTATTTGTTGCAGGCTAGAGACAACTTGTTCTCGATCATAACTTCAGATCCTAGGGCTAGGTCTCTCAAGGCTTCCCACATCTCTTTGGCAGTATCCAGATCTTGGATTTTAGCCAGATGTATGCCTTTGACCGTGCTGGAGATGATCCCTTTGGCAAAGTCATCGAGGTTTGCCTCTCTTCTTTCTTCAGAGGTGTATTTTCGGGGATCCTTTAGGACAGTTTCTTTAACTGCTCCTGTATCTGTGATACGGGTAGTCTCTTCGGTGATTGCCAATGGCCCTTCTTCGATTACTTTCCACATCAAGCAGTGATGGGCTTTGAGGCACATTTTGATCCTGAAGCTCCATTCTCTGTATCCTTGAATAGAGAATTCTTCGCAAGCCCTAATAACAGAAGACTCCATAACAGACAGTATGCAAGTGAATGAAAAAGGTTTTTCTAGATCTATTCAAGTAGACCACGCAGGTTTTAACCTTGTGAAACAAAACAATGGTCAGTTTGAACCACTGCTCTGATACCACTTGTTGGTCCCGAAAGAGCAAGGTTTGGTGTATGGGGGGGG
>JAPKLX010003733.1:0-10701 GCA_026898415.1 Leonotis leonurus
TTTTCCCCCCCCCCCCCCCCATACACCAAACCTTGCTCTTTCGGGACCAACAAATCATCAAGTATCAATTCATATCAATAGTTAACATGCAAGCTCAACCACCAAGCATACTTTCATTACAAGACTTAGACTATATTCAATTCTTAATTGTATTCAGTCACTCAATCAAGATTTAATATTGCATGTTACTAAGTTCATCGACATGCACATGATCACGATATACACACAATCTCACATCTCCCTATCATACACACAGTTCCCCTAAACTTTTAAGCAAAACAAGCAAGTACGCATAAGGATGTAGTCATCGGGTCTAAACATCAATGGATCACATTGAGTGCCCTCGTGTGGTCTCATACTCATTATCTAAGATAAGCAGAGTAGAACCCATGAACTCGACTCGTGTTACTTAATTATGCCCTTCTAGCATTTATTACTCTTTTTTTTTTTTGAGGAGTTATTCATATATATATATATATTAGAATTCAAGGGAACCGAACACTTAAACTTAAGGAAGTATCCACTCATAATCCAAATCATGATCACTATACATGCCAACTAGCAAAACAACATGCCCCATTTAACATCTTAACCACACAACCTATCCCAATCAAAAATCGAACCTAAGCTAAGTCTACCACCATTCATGTCACATACAAGGCTAACATATAAAAAATCAATACTTATCAACACAAAGTGATCAAATAAGCAAGTTAACATACAAATGCTTAAGATGGGAAAATAAAATAGACTAACAAGAAGGCACAATAAAAAGCACTAACACATGCAAGAAAGCTACCAATTAACCTCCCCCCACACTTAAATCCTACTACGCCCTCGTAGTAAGGAGTTAAAGAGATAGGAGAATTAGAACTTCCCTGATAACATAGGGCCGACAACAAGCCCAAGAATCGAGTGACTCCTAGAATTGGTACTTGCATACAAAGACACAATAAACAAGCATAAAACCGAACAAATAAATAAAAAATAAAACATCAAAGAAAAATAAAAAGGAAAAGAAACTAATACGCCGGATCCTGTAGATCCTGATAGTCTGATGTTGGAGGAGGATGGGGATGAATTCCCGTCTATCTAGCTCACTGTTCCTCAAGAGATGTAACACGGGTGTCAACGAACTGGAGACGGGTGTCAACGAACTGGAGACGGGTGTCCATGGATTGGAGTCGGGTGTCCGTCGAGTTGAGGATGTTGTTTTAGGTATCCAACCTTGCAAAGAGGTCTGTTTGGAAGCTATTAAAATCTTCCCTCGTGAAGTACCCGGATCTATATCCACTACCCGATCTGCTAGCAAAGACTCCCTGCTCGTATCCACTCTGATACCCTCCTATGAACCCTATAAACTGACCGCCCTCACACATGTGCTCCTCCATCTTGCTATCAGCACCGGTAGGAGCCTCCTCCTCAGTGATCTGGGCGGCCTAAGCTGATGTGCCAGCTCCGCTAGCTCTCCCAAGTGCCGCCTCACACTCTCTGAAGCAGCGAACACATTCCCTTTGTTCGTATGGAACAAAGGAAGTCTCTGAAGCTACCAGGAGGCCAGTGTTCTTCAGGAATGCGGCAGTAAGGCAGATGCTTTCTACAAGCTCATAGGAATGAGGTACGTGCAAGTCATAATGCACAGCAAGACAATACGGGATATATGCCAATGCGGGGTGAGTTTTCTTCCTATGTTTAATCCCCTCCATTTGGGACCAGATGAAGGATGTGATACACACTTTCTGAACTTTCATAGCAGCAAAAAGAAGAAAACATTCATTGACATTCACTTTTTGGCTTGCTCCTTTCCCAGCACATTATATGCAATAAATTTGTGTAGAAGGGAAAGGGCATCATCCCTAATGAAACCACTAGGGGTTCCACTCGGGTTGCAATTATAGAGCCAGGTAAGTTCATGCCATGTGGCTACAGGATTAAACCCCTCAGGGGTTTTTGTATCCGCACCCCAAGAAGAGGTAAAACCAAATACGGAATGCATCACAGAACGATTAACACGGAATTTAGAACCTATCAATATACAATTAAAGGAGTTATAATCATCATACAATTCAAAACTAGATATAAATTCATATGACAAATCATTATACCCCTCTAAGGCACCACTATCAGCTAGTTTCAAAAGCCCTAAGGTTTTCAGATAAGTATGGAGTTGTGAACGAACATGAAGTCTACTAAGAAATTCACAATCATAATGGTGGCCAAAATTAAAAGGTAATTCAAACAAAAGTTGAAAATTTTGACCTTCTCGGTGATTATAGACGGGGAATTTGCAATTCTGGAATGCCCTTTGGATGTTCTCCTGGGGTGCTTCGGCCTCTTCTTCGGCTTCTTGATAATTGTACCTCCTCTTTGTGTTTTTAGGCATTCTTGAGGGTTGAGAGTGGCTTGGAAGTGAAAGAGTAAAGATATGGAGGAAAAAAATGGAGGAATTTGGGAGAAAAGGTAGAATTTGGGGATTTGAGTATTTGTGGAAAGAATGGAAAAATTTATGGATAAAAGTATAGGTAATGGAATGGGTAAGTGAAATTTTTAGGTTTGAAGGAGACATTTTGGAGAAAAATGGAGGAATTTGGGAGTTTGTGGGAAGGATTTTCATTTTTGGAGGAAGAATGAGAAGAGGGATGTAAAAAGTCGGAGAAAAAGAGGGAGGGAGGAATTTATTTCTCGCTGAAAACGCATACCAAACGGCCGTTCAGTGGTCGCTGGCGTATGCTCTCTGTTCTCTGAAAAAGCCAGCGATCGCTTGCTAGTGCTCTATGTTGCTGAATTTTCTAAACTCCAGCGACCGCTGGCTAGCTAGCGACCACTAGCTGCACTTCTCTGGCCGCTGATTCCTACCTTCCAGCCAGCGCTGGAATCCCAGCGCCCACTGGGTTACACGCTCACCTCCATTTTTGCTCATTCCGTGCTCCTTTTTCGACTTCTCCGTTCATCTGATATTCCCGTACACAATGTAAGACCCCTATGAGACTCTCAACACGCTAAAAATGAAGAAAAACACATCCAAAATCCAACAACAAAAACAAAGACATAAGACTAAAATGTTTAATGTGGGTTGCCTTCCATGAAGCGCTCGTTTAATGTCGTGAGCTCGACACCTTTCAAACATCCTTCAAAAGCTTACATCATCAAGAACTAAAGTCTTGATCCTTCGTCCTTGCATCTCTCTTTCTAATTATTGCTTCACTCTTTGTCCATTGACCCGAAACTTCTCCTTAGTTCGTGAATTGAGAAGCTCAAGTACCCCATAAGGAAACACCTTTGTGATTTCGAATGGGCCACTCCAACGGGATTTAAGTTTTCCCGGGAAGAGTCGGAGTAGGGAGTTGAATAGAAGAACTTTCATTCTTGGCTCCAAGTTCTTCCTCAAGATCTTTCGATCATGGAGTTTCTTGACCCTATCCTTATAAATCCAGGCGTTCTCATAAGCTTCATCCCTTAGCTCTTCAAGCTCTGACATCTGCAAAAAATGTTCTTCCCCTACACGTAGCATTTTCATATTTGTCTCTTTTATAGCCCACATGGCTTTGTGCTCGAGCTCCACAAGTAGATGACACGCCTTGCCATAAACAAGCATGTAGGGACTCATACCAAGAACCATTTTGAAAGTTGTTCGATATGCCCATAAGGCATCTCCTAGCTTCATCGCTTAATCTTTCATCGTCGGCTTAACTGTCTTTTCAATAATCCCATTCACCTGCTTGTTGCTCGTAGCAGCTTGCCCGAAGGTTTGAGGATGGTAAGGGGTCGCCACATTGTGTCTGATTCCGTTTTTCTTCATCAATTGTTCAAACAACTTGTAGCAAAAGTGCTTGCCTCCATCACTAATGATCGCCTTAGGGAATCTAAACCTGTTAAGGATGTTTTCCTGCACAAACTTCAAGACCACATTAGCATTACACATCCTTGTGGGGATCGCCTCAACCCACTTAGACACGTAATCTACGGCAAGCTAAATGTATTCGAAACCATGAGAGTTAGGGAATGGCCCCATAAAATTGATCCCTCAAACATCAAAAATCTCTACTACAAGATTATTGACTAAAGGCATCTCATTTCTTCGGCTAATATTTCCTACTCTCTGACACCTATCACAAGAAGCATAGAACGAATGCGCATCTTTAAACAAAGATGGCCAATACAAACCCGATTGAAGGACTTTAAAAGCAGTTTTACGGCCTCCAAAGTGCCCCCCACACTCTGCTTCATGGCAAAACGACAACAAACTTTGTTGCTCCTCATCTGGTACGCATCTTCTAATCACCTCATCTTTTCCATCTCAGCTTTTCCTAGATGGAAAAGATAGGGGTCCTCCCAATACTAATACTTGCAAGATCTCAAAAAGCTCGCCTTCTCCTGCGAGGTTAGATCATCACGGAGTTTATCCACGGCCAAATAGTTAACTATATCGGCATATCATGGGAAAGAAGATATTGAAAAGACATGTTCATATAGAAATTCATCAGGAATTTATCATGCTTGAACACAATTAACGAATCCTTAATGTTTTACAATCTAAAGAGGTGATCAGCAATAGGGTTCTCACTCCCCTTTCTATCCTTAATCTCTAAGTTAAACTCTTGTAACAGCAAAATCCACCGAATTAGCCTAGGCTTAGCTTGAGACTTGGTGAGCAAATACCTAAGTGCTGAGTGGTCACTATGTACAATAACTTTTGACCCAATGATGTACGACCTGAACTTGTCTAAAGAAAACACCGCAAGCATTTCTTTTTCAGTGGTAGTGTAATTAACATGTGTTTCATTTAAAGTTAAACTAGCATATTAAATTACACGTAGCATGTTATCAACACGTTGCCCTAGAACAACACCTACAACAAGGTTAGAAGCATCACACATAATCTCAAATGGCTTCGACCAATCAGGAGATACAACAATTGGAGCAAAGATCAATTTTATTTTAAGGTATTGAAATCATGCATGCATTTGTCATGAAACACAAAGGGAATATCTTGAGCAAGAAAATGACATAAAGGTTGGTTTATCTTGGAAAAGTCCTTAATAAACCTCTTATAGAATCATGCATGCCCAAGAAAACTTCTTACCCCTTTAACATTCACAGGTGGGGGTAAGCTTTCAATCACATCAATTTTAGCCTTATCAACGGCTATTCCCTTACTAGAGACAACATGACCTAACACAATGTCATTAGTAACCATAAAGTGACTCTTTTCCCAACTAAGAGTAAGCTTATACTCAATATATCTCTTCAAAACGAGGTCAATTTTCTTCAAACAATCATGAAATGAATTACCAAAAACAAAGAAGTCATCCATAAACACTTCAATGAAATCACCAATCATTTCAGAAAAGATTGAAAGCATGCACCTTTGAAAGGTTCCTGGGGAATTACACAAGTCTAAGGGCATCCTCTTATAAGCATAAGTGTCGAAGGGGCTGGTAAAGGTCGTCATCGCCTGATCCTCCGGACCTATCGCCACCTGATAATAACCAGACAACCCATCAAGAAAATAATAGAATTCATGCCCTGATAATTTATCAAGCATTTGATCAATAAAGGGTAAAGGAAAGTTGTCTTTTCGGGTAGCCGCGTTTAACTTCCTATAGTCTATACACATCCGCCAACCAGTAGTTAGCCTAGTTGATACCATCTCTCCTTTATCATTAGTCGTCAATGTGATGCCTCCATTTTTCAGTACAACATGCACGAGGCTCACCCACTCACTCTCAGCAATTGGATAGATCAATCCTTCAGTATGAAGCTTAAGGATTTCTTTCTTCACTACCTCCATCAAGTTGGGGTTCAACCTCCATTGGACATCTCTGAATGGCTTTGCTCCTTCTTCAAGAACAATCCTATGCGTGCACATAGATGGACTAATCCCCTTGATATCTGCAAGGCTCCAACCAAAAGCCTTCTTGTTCGCCTTGAGTACATCTATTAGCTCCTCTTCTTGCTTCACAGTTAGCTCAGCAAAAATGATTACTGACTTCATTTCTCCATCCTCCAAAAAGACATACTTTAGGTGCTTAGCAAGCTCCTTAAGCTCGACTGGGCTGCTCAATGGTTCTTTCACCTCTTCACCTTTCAAGACTTCCATCACCCCCACACTTGAGTCGAGGAGTAGGTCCTCCTCTCGACTGTCTGCCCTCTCATCGTCATCAGATTCCTGCAAAAAGACCATCTCGGCCAAAGCATCAATAGCATCGATGAAATAACAGTTATCAGTTAAACTTTGCATAGGATGAGGGGAAATTTCCCTGACAGACAAGGAAATCGTTTCACCTAACACAGTCATTTGCAACTTTCCATTTTTAACATCAATGAGTGTATTAGTAGTTGTCATGAAAGGTCTTCCTAAAAGAACAGTATGCTCATTCCCAGACTCATGAACTTCACCCATATCAAGAACAACAAAATCAACATGTACTATTACATCTCCTACTCTGACAAGGATATCATCTATTATTCCCTCCGGATACCTAATTGATCTATCAGCAAGCTGTAAAGACATTCTAGTAGGCTTCAGGTTACCTAATCATAATCTCAAGAATATAGAATAAAGCATCAAATTTATACCAGCCCCTAGATCAAGCATACCAGAAACGGACTTACCATTACCAAGAGAGATCTTAATAACAAAGCTACATGGGTCAGTCTGTTTCGGTGGAAGCTAATGCTTCAACACAGCACTTGCGGCTTCCAACACCACTATTTTCTCATCATCCACAAATCTCCTCTTCTCAGACGCTAGCTCGTTGAAGAACTTCACGTAAGTTGGAACATGTCTTATCACGTCCAAGAGAGAAAGGTTGAAATTCACCTTCGAGAGCATCTTATAGAAGTCCAAGAACTGCTGGTGTTGCTTCTCATTTCTCAACCACCCCGGGAAAGGAATAGGGGGCTTATAAGGGTTGTTGGCCTTATGTAACTCTCCTCCTTTTCTCTTCTCTTCGGGAGGGGCTAAAACAATAGTCTCCTCTTCAGGAAGGACTAATGGAATGCTCTCTTCATCTTTCCCATTCAAATATTAATCTTCCGGCATTTGCACTTTCTTGCCAACTATCTTTCCACTTCTTAGCACCGTCACTGCTTGAGCTTGCTTGGGCTGGCTTGCAAGCTTGTCCTTTTTGTTCATCTGAACAAGCTCTCCAACTGTCCCTGCTAGCTGTCCGACTTGAGTCTCAATTCTCTTCATGGATGCCTCCACAGTTTCAAATCTCTGATAGCTCGCTTGAATGAACTTGTTTAAGTTATCCTCCACCGAAGATTTGGGAAGGCCTTGAGATGGACCTTGATGCTGCTGTGGCTGTGTAAAGTGTTGTTGTGGTAGTTGAAATTGTTGGAACCCTTGCTGAGGTGGCATCTGCTGCCCTTGCGGTGCTTATTACCTCCACGAGAAATTTGGATGATACCAATACTCTGGTTGTATGTGTTCGAATATGGATCAAACTTTTGTCGTGGTTGAAAGTTTTGGAGAGCATTAACTTGCTCTTCCTTCTCCCTGTGTGCCTCAAATGCATTAGCACACACATTGGCCCCGTGGCCAAACTCTCCGCAGATACCACATGTCTCGTTCCCTGCACTTCTTCGCAGTTGTTCATCCGCAGTTCGGATAGCTTGCACTTGCCTCGTGAGTACCACTAACTACCTCACCATATCATTGCTCGATGTTGCCTCAATAATACGGGTGAGAATTTGGGACCGGGATTTGGGATTTCCCGGTCCCGACCTGAGTCCTGAATTTTTTGGGACTGGGACCAGGATTGGAAAATTAAAATTTTTCGGCACTCCCGATGTCCCGAAATTAAAGTTTAAATTCGGGAGATTTAGTCCTATTCGGGACTTCGGGAACAATTGGGACATTTTTTTTTCGAGACCAGAACTTAAAATTTCCCAATTTCGGGACTCGGGAATCCCAAAATCCTGATCGGGACTTGGACCAGGACCAAAAATTAGCTAATTTTTAGGATCGGGATTCCCAGTCCCATCCTGATTCTCACCCCTACTCATTAACCCTCTCCTTCTGTCCTCTTGAGCTGTTTCCAACCATCTTCTCAAATATTTTGGTTAGCTCTTATCCTGTCCTGTTCCCGATATCTCCTCCTGCTGCGTTATCCACCATGTACTGAAAGTTCTGGTGGAGGCTCTCGTAGAAGAATTGGTTAAGTAGATCCAGAGATATATTGTGATGAGGGCACTACATCTGAAGGCAATTAAACCTTTCTCAAGCCTCGTGAAGAGGCTCTCCATCCATCTGCGTGAAAGTTACTAGTTGTGACCTCACCTCTTGTGTCTTCTGGTTTCGATACCACTTCGACATGAACTTCTCGGATACCTGATTCCAGTTCTGAAGTGAATTAGGCGCCAACGACATAAGCCATGTCTTGGCTCGATCCTTAAGTGTGTAAAGAAAGCAGTGCATCTTCAACTGATCCTCATTCAAACCTCCAAGAGGGAAGGTTTGAACTATTGCATAGAACTCCCGGATGAAGTTCAATGCATCCTCCGCCGGCATGCCATAAAAGGATGGTAGTTGACTAAAATGCATGTTCTTCAGCTCATAATTCGGAGCTGCTTCCCCCAACACAATTGGTGATGCCGAAGCTCCAATCACCGGTCTAGCGAGCTCTCTCATCTGGCGGGCTGCCATGACTGTTCGTGAACTTGATTCACTCCAGTCAGTATCAGAATCCTACAAAGGTGTACTCCCCGAATGATCTGACTGATACCCCGAATCCAATTGAGCCCCGTTTTCGTTCTCCCCGTCCAGGTTGACGATATGTAACTCATTCCTGCGATGCACACTATCTAACGGGTGTCAATCTTCTTTCCAAACTTCGGCAACTGTGCATGCACAACCTACCACCACAAAAGAGAAGTCAAATGCAACTTGCGGGTGGAAACACCTAACAAAAAGAAAATGAAAAACAACAATTACAAAACAGAACCAACAATGACAAATAACTTCACAACACAAAACATGAAAACAAACATAATCTAAGACAAAAACAAACAACACGTACTACAATTAATATGCCTATAGCCTTCCCCGGCAACGGCGCTAATATTTGTTCAACTTAAAACGTATGTTCAAGTTCTCGCAATTAACGAGTCCTATTAGCATGTAATAAGCTGACTCTAAGTCGAAAACGTGGAAGACTAAACTGAGCAATTAATCACTAGTATGAATTTGATAAAGATAGACTCCTACACACTATATAACAATTTGAAGATGTTCATAAACCAATAAAAGATCAAAAATAACTAATAAGAATACCAAAGATTGAAGTCTAGGATTGGATACTTTAAACACCTAAATTGATATCAAATTGATCATGCATTCATACTCGGTTAGGATCTCAAAAGGTAGCTTAGCAATTCACTTTCGTATTTATATACTAAGTCGTGACTTTCGCTTTCGTATCAAACTCACACCTCTAGAAATCACTTAACTTAATATGAACTCTTATTCAAACGTTCTCGATTAAAGAATAATGTTGATTAACCCAAAATCAAGTGTAAAAGAAATTTCTCAATCTACTTTGACACATATATGAATCTAATGTTGATCAAGCACTAAATTCCATCGAAAGCAACTTAATCAACTAGGTATGAATCAATCACAACATCAAATAAGAGAATTAATATTCGACCCTAGTAAGAATCTAGCCAAGCATGGTGAAAATGGTAGAAACATAAAAGGAAACCATCAAAAGAAAGCTTAATAGATGAAATGTAAGAATTTCAAGTCGTAATCCACTTCAATCCATTAGAATTCACTAAAATCTATCTAAGAAAGCAAGTAAAAGTGTTTGGTAGAGAGTATCTCGAGTTACAAGGGTTGGAAAAATAATGCCTAAAAGTTCTTAAAACTCGTTGAAATAACTTGCAGCCAGCGATCGCTGGCTGTGCTCTGTTAGTGCCTGAATGAGGTGGGCCCAGCGGTCACTGGCCCAACCACTCTGTCCTCGGAATTCCAGCACTCCAGCGAGCCTGGGAAGCCAACGCCCGTTGGATGCCCATTTTGGCTCTTTCCACTCGATTCCTCCTCGTGCATTCCTCGTCTCGTCTTGCTTCACTCGACTTTGCACCAACGGCCTAGTTGTCACCACTTTTAGCTCAATTTCATCCTCATTCCTTCCATCCTGCATCAAACATAACAAAACAAAGACCGGCGTAAAAATGAACTAAAAAGGATACAAAAACGAAACAAGTCTAGACACGAGAAAACGACAACCAAAAATATTACAAAAACATAATAACCAGATGTGCATGGGATTGTCACGACATTTGTTGCAAAAGTCAGACCCTGGTCTTATGGAACTACGACCTAAGGGATCTGGTTGTACAAAACGTAGACCCATTTCTTCAGCCTACCTCTTTCCTTCACCCCCAAACAAAAGAAAAAATGTATTCCAAAAACTGAGTAACAACGTAAAAGGATAAATAATATTTGTGATGAGAGGATTTCACCCTAAGAGAATATTAAATAGCTTCTGACTACAGGTTTTCGTCCATGTGACTTCATTGTTCCATGATTTTTAAGAAGGAAATGACTTCATCGTCAATTTTTAACATCTGTGGCTTCATCGCCGTTAAGGTTTTCAAGGTTGAAATGATTTCAACGTCAATCGGTTATTAGGTGGTGGCTTTGAAAGTGTATCACCTACTCTAAGTAAATGTTGCGGAAGCTAAATA
>JAPKLX010002687.1:0-12281 GCA_026898415.1 Leonotis leonurus
AAAATTCACAGCCAGCGCGCTGTGTGCTACCTTCATGTCAGTGATTTAAAGCTTTTTAGGTTTTCTTGTTTCAAAATTCAAATATAAGGCTTAAGCACACTTTATAAATAAAGATAGCTTAGGTTAGCTTAGGGTTTCTTCTTATGAGGAAGAAACAACTTAGCTCAAATAAACCTTAGGTGAGAAGAAACACTTAATAAGATTAACTTTAAGAAAGTTAACCTTGATTAATGTTGTGTGCGGAATTCGGTGGTTAATGCTCTTTGTAGTTAAAAACGTTTTCTTTAGTCAATCTTTTAACACAACCAAGTTAATGCAAGAGTATGAAAGATATGATAATGAAGTAAAAACAGAAAGTAAGAACACAAGATATTTAACGTGGTTCGGGATAAATTTTCCCTACTTCCATGGCTCGATCAAAACTAGATCGAAATCTACTATGTCTCCTTTCTTTTTACTCGTTGAGTAATAGCCTCAAGCTTTATCAAAACTAGATAACAACTTGAGATTACACTTCTTAGATTGAAGAACTACAATCTAAATCTTACAAATCTTGGACCAAAACTAGATCCTAACTTGGTTTTGTAAACGGAAAATTTCCAGAAAACAATCTTCAAGAGAATAATAAAACACTCAGAGAATTCTAGAGCTTGAAGGAGTGCTTTTAGAGCTTTGAATACTTGAAGATATTTGAGCAGAGTTTGAGCTTTGTAATCGTGAATTCTCGTACTCGTTTCTGGAAGTGAAGGTGGTATTTATAGCCTCTTTGAAGAAAACTATCCGTTGGAGAAGAAGATGTCCTTCTTCATCGCATTAATGACTGCATTAAATGCATGGCAGTGTTGTTGAAGCACGCGCTGTCAAAATGAAAGTGGTTACCACCTTTCATGAGATTTCCCAATGTATTGCCATACTGGGAATGATTCACCGTACTGCAATTTTGATATTCTTGTACTTCATTCCTTAAAGCATGCTGTTGATGTGACAATACAAAGAGTGGTTGACTTGTGACAAATTTAGGTATGTCGGCAGTCCACCGTAGTTACTGTGAGGAGCAGCTTGAATTTGATGTTATACCAGCTCGCTGTCCTTAGTTTGTAACTTCATCTCATAATCCATTGACTGATGTGACCAAATCGTTTTTGGTATAAAACGATCTGCTATATGTATGGTAGAGATGATAAGATCGTTTTTGAAACAACACGATCTTGAGCTTAATAGTTGGTTGATGTATTCCTTGTGAACGAGCTGCTTCATCCTCTTATGATGATTTGAACGATCTGCTACATGTAGATTAAGAGCAGCGGGCTGATCCTCCTTTTTGGATGAACTGCCCACATGCTTGTAAAATGTAACAAGCATATTTTTGATCCTATGAAATATGTAATTCTATTCTAGAGAACCAGATCGTTATAAGTCAACTCGAAAATTTCAAGTTACTTTTACATTTGTGATCTGTTGAAATGTAAACTATAAATAGAAACCATAAACAAGTGTCAGCGAGCTGCATATATGGGAAGCAGATCTTTATTTAATACAAGAAAACGATCTGCTCCTTATATTAACAGCTAGCTGACTTACAAGAGAAACTAGATATTATAGTAATCATTGTGTCCAGGATACCTTTAACTAGAATAATACAGATCGTTATTTGTGTACTAAAACGATCTGCTTCTTTTACACTTAAGATAATCCTTAATAGATGACAATGATTACTTGGTTTCAAAAACATCTAAGTGTAGTTTCGAGAAACATCATCAAAACAAATACAAATTCATGGGGTTCCCAACAATTTCCCCCTTTTTGATGATGTCGAAACCTACACAAATATTATCATTTTAAATATGAAGATTTAATATTGAGCAGTTATTATGAATAGCAATAAATTGACAATCATAAAACATTGCCTGGACAAAGAAATATTGTCATCAGGTTGTTTTTCAAAATAGACATTCATACTTTATTGATCTAGCAGGATTTTACAAAAATACATTTGTGACAGTTTGCTGCAAAATCAAAAAGAATTTTTAAGGTTGAGATTGTCTTCTTTGTTGTTCAGCCAGCTGCTGTCTCCTTCTTTCAACCATCTCCCTTTGCCTTAATTCGGAGGGCACGCCA
This sequence comes from Leonotis leonurus, assembly GCA_026898415.1. Taxonomy (NCBI): domain Eukaryota; kingdom Viridiplantae; phylum Streptophyta; class Magnoliopsida; order Lamiales; family Lamiaceae; genus Leonotis; species Leonotis leonurus. Next base: position 2,119 of record JAPKLX010002687.1, read on the forward strand.
AAACTTGCGTAAATTCCATTGAAAACCCTTCGGTAGTCTTTATTGTTGAAATCAATGGGATAACCCATCAGCTGTGCAGATCGATTGATGGCATTGAGCACAGCAGTGTGATCGACTTCAGTGGTTCCAGGAATTCTTGGATATAGAAGAGTTGTTTTCTTTGGTGCAGTGAGTGGGTGATTGTGCATTGCAGATTGTCTATGTAAATATTCCACGAAGGTTTGATTCTTGTGTTGCTTTAAGAATTCTCTAAACAGTTCGTCCACATTTCCACCTTGCATGTTTTCATCCAGCAGATAGTAATGTTGCATCACAAACTCTTTGATTAATTGATTCCATCTTGCTGCTTTCTTTGCATGTAGCCAAGTGAGATTTTGAGCATCTTTAAGTTGGTATTTTTCAAAGAATTTGAATACCGGATTAGTTGGCTCTTCTTCTTCTTCATCCTGAGATTCATCCTTGTCATCTAAGGCTCCAGTCACTCCTTGCCTTTGCTTCTCGGCCCTCCACAGATTTCTGAATTCTGGATCAGCGATCTGCTCAGCAGTGCATCCGTCCAAAAATATTTCTTCATTCTCATCATCTTCAGTCATGACCTTCTTCCCTTTCTTGACAGCAGCCTTCTTGGCCTCTTCCTCTTTCTTGCGTTTTTCTTCATTTTCTTTCTGTATTTGCTTGGCTTCAGCAATCTGTTTAGCAGACAGTTTCTTCTTTTTAATGACAGCAGTGGGCTTCTTTTTGATTTGGGAGGGAGCTGCGGGCTGACCTTTCTTTACTCCTTCTCCCTTTTCGACATCAGCAATAAACTCTTTTGAAATGATTAGTCAAAGGGAGGAGAGCTCATCATTAAGTGCTTTAAACCTTGCTTTAGATTCTTCTTTGTATTGGAGGAAGGTGGAGATATTGCCATTAACTTCATCAAATTGTTTGGAGGCATCCTTGATGTGAGATGAAAAATTCACAGCCAGCGCGCTGTGTGCTACCTTCATGTCAGTGATTTGTTTGTTGATAAGGAAAATCTCGTTGCCAGTTGCAACATCTTCTGCTTCCAAAGCCTCTGGCAGTTGGTCTTTGAGTAGTGTAGGTAGAGCGTTTTTAACCACAGTCGGGATGGTGGTTTTCTCCATGTCCTCGTATTGTTTCTCCACATGCTTTATAACCTCTTCCACCATCTTTCCACCAGCTGCATTCATTTTTGTTTCAAAAGATTTTGTCTCCTCTAGAATGGCAGCAATCCTGCAGTTTGTCTCTTCTTTGAACTTGTCAAAAACCTCACGATCGCTGTCCAAATTTTTATGCAGCTCTTCGGAGAGTTTAGACTGAGCGAGCTGGACATTCTTCTCAACAATTTGAAGAGCACTTTCTGCAGCAGAGAATACAAAGTTGGCCAATGCAGCAGATCGATTATTGATCCTCTCATGAATAATTGCGCTGAGTTGATCTGCTGTCATTTGGGAGCCAAGGTTTGAAGATAGTAACTCCTCCAATGTGTGAAGTTGAAACCCATCTGGTGATGTGTTGGGAGTATAGATTTCTTCTAAGCATTCATCGACAGCTTGTTCTTCAGTTTGTTCGGCAGTTGGTTCCAAAATTGGTGCTTTTTCCTTCATTGTGGCAGATGGTTCTGCCTTTTCAAAATTATCAGCAGGCTGAGATGTTGGTGTGTCACCGAGCTGTTGTTTCTCAGCAGATTTTTCTTCAAAATTGAATATTTCATCAAAGTCAGCCGACTGCAAATCGACCGCAAAGTTGTATAGGTCTTTTTCCTTTTCATAGTAAGAAGTAAGATCGATTTGAAGAGAAGAGGCTTCCTCTTTCATCTTTGTTAGTACATAAGTACGAAAATATTGCCTGGCATCTGGCACATCAAGAAATCCAAAGTGAGTTTGTAATTTGTTCTCCTCAGCCTTCAGCTCGCTGATGGAGAAGAGTAGTAAGATGGCCTCCAGAATGTAGAATTTGCAATCTCTGATCTCCAAATAAGTTTGGAACTTTTGAGCCATTGCAAATGTGGCTGGTGTAAGCTGGATTCCTGGCATAGATTTGATCACAGTTTCAGTTGCCTGTTCTTGCAGTTGTTGGAAAAGAAATTGAGCACCCTTCAATCGTTCTACAACATCATCAGCGGGCTGCTCGTGTATGTTGAGTTCCACTTCAGCTTCATTTAATGTGGAAGCAGATGGCTCCTTTGCTTGGTCAGCAGTGGCATTCATTTCTTCCTCCAAATTCCGAGCAGTGGGCTTGCTCTTGGTTTTCCTTGCCTTTTTGAATTCTTTACCAGCAGCAGCTGGTTTAGGAGTACTAGCTGCTTTCCGTTTTGTTGGTCGATCTGCTGCCCCCTTGTCTTGTGCTTGAGCAGCTGCTGCTTCACCAACAGTTGCAGGTTTCTTCATGGGTACAATCCACTCTGGATTTGATTTGCCCACTCGGATAAGTTCTTGTTGCATCTTGTCATCCGTGACTTTGAGGAAAATTTGGGAAGCAATGCCCAATGACATTTCCATCTGATGCCTGGTCCTTGGCAAAATCCAGTCCTTGCTAAAATCAATGGATTTGTGCCATTTGTCCTTCTGGAAGAAACCAGCTATGATTGTGCTTAGTTTGGTGGAGAGTCGAAGAGGTCGTTTGACATTCAACCTTGTGCAATTTCCATCGCTGTCTTGGCGAATAACGATCTGCTGTTCTTCATCTACGATCAGTTTCAACAGCGATCTCGCCCAATTTACTTTGAGATTAAGTAAGATTGCAGTCATGACTTTGAGTTTGCCTGCTGTTACCGAGTCAAAAGTGCCTTGATGGCCAAGAAACACCTTTTGTACGAAATCAAATAGAAGACGATAACTGGGCAGCATCAGTGATCGGTTAAATGCTTTGCCAGTCTATTGGAATGGATGAGCCAGAATAATGTCGAGAGTATTCTGGATTTGCACATCAGTGACTTCTTCAAGTACGATATCTCCTTCGTCTTTCAAATGATATGTTTGAAGAATCATCTCAATCACAGTCGTCCTTATGTTGTCTTCCTTTGACTTTCCAACCGGTATTTTGATAGTATATTCATCCTGATCATCAACCATCCACGAACAATAGAATAGAGCTATTTGTCGTGGGAGAAAGTAGTCTGGTTCTGAAGAGATGATCTTGTAGAACCCTAGATAGAAATGTATATCAATTAAGCCAAGATAGATGATGAAGGATGTATGTATGAATAACAATGCTTATTTGTCGATAAACTGATGAGTTACCATAGATGGATGGATAAATTCTAAGCAAACAAACATACCACAAAAAGAACACGTAGACACATATATATAACTATCCTTGTAAGAACAGTCAAAATAATAGCACTATGTGAATCAGAAATAGACAAATAGGATATCGAAAATAGGTGCATGCTTGATGTCTAAACTTGAGCACGCAGTGATTTTGCTGAATAGAACATCTAGGGTACGAAACCCATGATGTTCAAGTACAGCACGAGGCTCCGATGATAATCTGGCCTCAATAGTGTGTAACATCTCCGACAAAGAGATCGGAGGTGTTTGTGAAGATGATGAACTTGCTTCAGAAGCAGGCATTTTGTGTATGAGAGGAGATGTTTTTGTGAAACAAGAGTTGCAAAAAAGCTTAGTTTGAACGAGCAAACACAACAATGGCGGTTTAGGTTTTATGAGAGAGAGTTTTGAAGGTGTAAGAGGAACAGTCAAACATTCACATATTTATAGATACATCATGAACGAACCAGATTAAATCATATAAAAGTAATGACTAGTAACGGTTGAGATTACTCCCTTGTTTTAATGATTTGCCGCCCAAATATGAGTGAAGTTCATACGCCATCAAATTGTGTCACATAATTGCCTCGAAACAATAACCGAGGTCTGCCACATTAAATGAGCCCCACTTTTATCCTCTACTTTTTCTGACATGGAGGCGTTAGAGATTACCTAGAAATTAAAAAAATATTTATAAGCAATCATTAGAATTAAATAATCAAGGAGTTGGAGAAATAAATGAAATTGATTCCCCCTTGATTAATGCTGTAGCAGATCGTTGTTGGACGATAACGATCTGCTCTTTCTTGATTTTAGCAGCTAGCTGCTAATTTTAACATTTGTAGCTTGCTGTTGTGGTAAGCAAATCGTCTTCATCTTTTGAACGATCTGCAGATGGTTTTCATCTTTTGAACGATCTGCTGTACTTTAATAACATCATTTGGTTGCCTTTTCTTTCATGCAGCTCGCTGGTTGCGTTGATAGATTGGCAGGTCGTTTTTCTTCTTTGAACGATCTGCTGTGTACTTTCAACTTAATCAGCTCGCTGTCAATACTCAAAATTGAGCAGTTTGATGTAAAATTAAGCACAGTTTAGCAACACACTAAGACTTAGTAAATAAGGAGCTAGATTTAGAGGTGTGATAACAGATTGCTTTTTACCACCAGCTAGCTGTTATCAACACTTGTACCAATTTCAAGATTTATTAATCCCAATTTTCCACATAGCATTTTGAATCTGTCTTCAGGTAATGCTTTTGTGAGAACATCAGCTCGCTGCACATCCGTGTGTATTTTCTCTATTTTGATGTTCTTCTTTACAACATGGTCTCGTATAAAATGATGACGAACATCAACATGTTTGCAGCGAGTGTGTAGGACAGGATTTTGGGTGATGGCAATTGCGCTCGAGCTATCACAAAATATTGGCACGCTATCCATGTATACTTCATAATCTTTTAGTTGTTGTTTGATCCACAAGATTTGTGCTGTGCAACTCCCTGCAGCCATGTACTCTGCTTCTGTTGTTGAGGTTGCAACCGAAGTTTGCTTTTTAGAGAACCACGAGATGAGCTTGTTTCCAAGAAATTGACAAGTCCCAGATGTGGATTTTCTATCAAGCTTGCAACCTGCATAATCAGAATCAGAATAACCAGTTAATTCAAAATTATCATCACAAGGATACCATAAACCTATTTCTATGGTCCCTTTGAGATAACGCAATATTCGTTTGGTTGCTTCCAAGTGGGATTCCCTTGGACTTGCTTGATACCTAGCACAAACACCAACTGCAAAAGTAATGTCAGGTCGACTAGCAGTTAGATATAAAAGTGAACCGATAATACCATGATACAGTTTTACATCTATTGTTTTCCCAAGTGCATCAGGGCCAATCTGCCCATTGGTTTGCATCGGAATTTTTCCTGGTTTGCAATCTTTAACTCCAAACTTTGTAATGAGATCGTTGATGTATTTGGATTGATTAATTAGGATCCCATCTGCAGATTGCTTGACTTGTAAGCCTAGGAAGAAATTCATCTCTCCCATCATAGACATCTTGTACTTGTCCTGCATTAGTTTACTAAACTTGTTGCAAAGGAATTCAGATTTGGATCCAAAAATGATATCATCAACATAAATTTGGACTAAAAGGATATAGTCTTGAACTTTGATGGTGAATAATGTCTTGTCAACTGATCCTCGTTTGAATCCAGATTGAAGTAAGAATGTAGACAGTGTCTCATACCAAGCTCGAGGAGCTTGTTTTTGACCATACACTGCTTTAGCTAATCTGTACACCTTGCTTTCATCTTCAACTTCAAATCCAGGTGGTTGAAACAATCTGATGGCTTCTAGTCTTGCAACAGGTGCAAATGTCTCATCAAAGTCTATCCCTTCTTGTTGGCAATAACCTTTTGCGACTAGCCTTGCCTTGTTTCTTACTACTTCTCCTGTTTCATCTCTTTTATTCTTGAAAATCCATTTGACTCCAATAACTCCTTGGTGATGAGGTCGATCCACTAAGTACCACACATCATTTCTCTTGAACTCATTTAATTCTTCTTGCATGACATTGATCCAATATGCACTTTGCAAGGCTTCTTCGATGTCCTTTGGTTCGATGTGTGCAAGATAGCAACTTAGTAGTGCACTTTCTCCATGCATTCGTCTTGTCTTGACTCTATCTGTTGGGTTCCCAACAATGAGATCAGATGTATGACTATCTACCCATCTTCTTCGCCTTTTCATTTCATTCGCTGATACTTCGATTTCCATTTCATCGGGTGGATTTTCGAATTCAGGATGATCTGAGGTAGGTACATCAAAGAGATCGTTAGTATTTAAATCAATGCTTGATACTTCATTTACCAGTTGTTGAACAGATGGATGTTGAGTTGAGGGAGGGGAAGATTGAATGTTTTGTTCATCTACAGATGGTTGAGAATGTTCATGTGAGGTTCCCCCTTGATGAGTGAGCTGTCCATCTATTCCCCCTAGACGAGTGGGCTGTCCATCGGTTCCCCCTTGCTGTGGCTTTTCTCCAGCAGGTTGATTATTAGTTTCTTCATCTTCTTCTCTTCGTGGACTCCATAGTAGGATGTCATCGATGAGTTTATCCGTGGAATTTCTCAACGTTGAGTGAGGAAGATCATCTTTTGAGGAGGAGCAATCTGTTCCTGAAACTTCAAAGGTAGTTTTATCAAAAATAACATGTGGTGTTACTTTCACAACAAGGGTTCATTTATTAAAAACTCTATAAGCTTTACTAATCTCAGAATATCCCAAAAATATTCCTTGATCACTTATGCTATCAAATGTTTTTAATTGAATTTTCCCATTGTTGTGAATGTAACATTTACATCCAAATGATCTAAAGTAAGAGATTCGAGGCTTCTTGTTGTTCCATAACTCGTATGGAGTTTTTCCATGACGTTTTGTCACAACAGATCGATTTTGAGTATAGCAGGCTGTGTTGACTGCTTCTGCCCAGAATTTCTTAGGGAGGTTGATCTCATTTAGCATAGTTCGGGCAGCCTCCTTGAGAGATCGGTTGCGCCTTTCCACAATCCCGTTTTGTTGTGGTGTACGAGCTGCTGAAGTTTGATGTTGAATTCCCATTTTCGAGCAGTATCCTTCGATCATGCGATTGATGAATTCGGTTCCACGATCAGATCGAATTGTGATGATAGATGACTCTTTTTGATTTGAAAGTTTGTTGAGGAGAACAGGTAGTTTCTCTAGTGTTTCCTTTTTCTTGAACATGAAAATAACCCAAGTAAATCTAGAGAAATCATCTATAACAACAAGAGTATATTTTCTACCGTTTACACTTAATGGAGATACAGGTCCAAAAAGGTCTAGATGTAGAAGTTCCAATATCCTTGAAGTGGAGTGAGCTGCCTTTGTGGGAAATGATGCTCTTGTTTGTTTCCCCGCTTGGCAAGCCTCACATATATGGTCTTTGTCGTATATTTGAGCAGGTAGTCCTTCAACCAATTTGTCCTTCACCAGCTTGTTGATTGTTTTGAAGTTCAGGTGGCTCAACCGTTTGTGCCACAGCCAGCTGGTTTCCGTATTTGATTTTGTCACTAGACATGTTTCAGTTTGATCATTCCATTGTACAATGTACAATCTGTCCTGCAAAATCCCAATAAGAAGAATTTCTTCTCCTTCTATATTTTTGACAACACACTTGTTAGCTGTAAATTCTACTCTCTTGTCATTAGCACATAATTGGCTAATTGAGAATAGATTGTAATTTAATCCTTCAACATAAGATACATTTAGAATAGTAGTGTTACCAACTTGAAGATCACCATAACCCTTTGTGTATCCTTCTGAGTTTCCTCCAAAAGTAACATTTGGTCCAGTGCTCTCCTTGTAGTTGATTAACAAGTCCTTGTTGCATGTCATATGTTTGGAGCAACCGCTATCAAGTATCCATACCGCGCCCCGAGCTGCGTGCTTTCTTCTCATCGATCTCCTATCCTGCAATGAAAATTTATTTAGCTACCCCACTGAATGAGGGTGCTTTGTTAGTAGACACCGTTCCCTTTGGAACCCAAATTTGTCTAATTATAGTAATATTCTGTGAAGGTCTGATTTGTTTCCCACTAAAGTCGATATACACAACTTTCTTCTTGGCAGGTAGTTGTTTTGACACAGCTTGTTTTCTAGGAGCAGATTGTTTGTGAGGGGCAGATCGTTGCCTCTGGTTGAATGACTGGGGAGCTCGCTGGTCATTAAACTGATGAGCAGTTTGGTTTGTCCTTTCAGCAGGCGGTTTTCTTGGTTGAAATCCAATCCCTTGCGTGGTGAATCTTTGTTGTCGCTGACTTTGTTCCTTGATCAAGATAGCTTGTGGCTGTCTTGAGTTGTTGTTGAGATTGAAAATCTTATCTTTTTCCTTTTCTTTGACAAAGTTTCCTTTTGGCGGACCTTTGTCAACTCCATTAAATCCAAGTCCTGTACGATCTGCAGCTTGTCTTTGCATGTCGATGATGAGTTGAGTTCGATCCTCCTTTTTGTGTATCGAGTGGTTGACCATTGCACTCAAGTCATCGACTCTTCTTTGTGCAGAAGCTTCTCGATCAATAAGATCAGAAATTTTGGCGTTCAAGGTGTAATTTTCTTCGCTCTTGCTTTTGAGTTGCTGAAGTAGAGCATTTTCTCTTTTATTAAACGAGTTGCTAATTTCCTTCATTTCTTGAATTGTGTTTGCCATTCTTCCATTCTCTTTTATCGCATGTTTGAACATTTTGTTCAATCTTGCATGATCTTCCATGAGTTTGGTGAAGTCTTCGATAGACAGATCGTCTTCACCTTCTTCATCTATCTCCTCTTCGTCACCCGAGTCATATAGAGGTGAGTTAGAAATAGGAGAAGAACAATTATTTACTACCTCATTGTTGTCGAGTCCGTTGTCATGACCCATGAGACACTCATCCCATTCTTCATCTATTTCGGTGATGAAAGCTTCGTCGTTTTCAGATGAGCTGTCGGTCAATGTGCTTGGAGCAGCTTGTTCTTCAGCAAGCATGGCTTTGCGTTGTTCTCTAAGCTTCTTGTCTCGCTTGCTTCTAAGCTCTTCTCTTTCTGCCTTGGAGATATCGGGGCAGTCTGTTTTAAAGTGACCTTTCCTGCCACATTTGAAACAAGAAAATTCGGATAGGTCAGCCTTAACATATGAGGTGGATTTTACCTCTTTCCTTTTCTCAGGTCGATCTCCAGATCGATCTCTTCCTTTGAAATTTCTGTTGTTATCTTTGTAGAGGCGTTTATATCTGTTTGCCCTAAGCTCCATCTTTTGGAATCTTTGAGCCATGAGTGAGTACTCCTCGAAGTAGTTTTTGGTGGGGTAGTTTTCATCATCTGAACTAGATGAGTCTTTTACTACCACGATTGGTGGGGACTTCTTTTCAACCTCCTTTTCCTTTAACTTGGCCTTGAAGGCAGTTTCTTTTTCTTTCATTCCTGCAGCAGAAGGTTTACTAAAGGAAGAATTAGAATGGCCATGAATACGATTGATTTCGTACTCATTACCCGTTAGTAAATCAAATAGAGAATCAGTGGTAAGAGAATTAAACTCTGGCATCATGGGATGCATGGATGAGTAGATTTCCCAAGTAGATGGTAGAGCACGAATGACTTTCAAGTTTTTCTCTCGTTGAGAATACTTGTTTTTGTCGATGATGGCTATTTCAATCAAAACTTCAGTGAACCGGTTTTTCATTTGAGCTATGGTCTCTCCAGACTTCATTTTGAATTCTTCAAATTTGTTACAAGCAATAGACAACTTGTTTTCTTGGATGATGTCTGATCCACGGCTAATTTCTTTGAGTACATCCCACATCTCCTTTGCAGTTTGAAGATGTCTGATCTTGGCCAAGTACACGCCTCTTACTGTACTCGAAATTAGACCTTAGGCGAAGTCATCGATTCCAGCTTCTTTTCTTTCTTCAACAGTATATTCGTCAATAGTCTTCTCCTTTTCAACTATGACCAGTGAAGGAGTTGGACCAGTTCCATCCGTTATCTCAGCACTTCCCTTGTTCATAATTTTGATGGGTCCATCAGTAATGACCATCCACATTTTGATATGTTGTGCACGTAAAGACATCTCAATTCTGAAACTCCAGTCTTCATATCCAGCAATGGAGAAATCCTCACAAGCTCGTATCATCTGTCCTTCCATAACTTCAAGGTAGATGATTAAATAAATGCAAGTGCAATATGCTGTGAAAACGTTTTGAAAATCTATCGAAGATGACCACACAGAGATAATCTCTTGTGAAATAGAAACAATGGTCAAAATGAACCACTGCTATGATACCACTTGTTGGTCCCGAAAGAGCTAGATTAGTGTATGGGGGGGGGGGGGGGGGAAAA
>JAPKLX010002559.1:0-12689 GCA_026898415.1 Leonotis leonurus
TCCCCCCCCCCCCCCCATACACCAAACTAGCTCTTTCGGGACCAACACTAGCGTATTTTTCAGAGAGAACTGATTCCCTAACATTGTAACTCGAAAGAGAACTTCCCAAACACTGTTTTACTGCTTTATTTAGTTTAGATCCTTGGGGTATCCAAGGATTGAAGGAGTTTGGCCACCAAACGGCGAATTCTTAGTAAGATTATAAAGATACTTCTTTCTATGGATTTGCTTTTCAATTTGGTTGGTTAAATTCTTATCTATGGTGTGATTGTGTCTATTCTATGGTTTGATGCTTATTTTTATGGTTGTTTGATCTGTACTTAAGGGTTTGCATGCTTGATCACCATGTGTATCTCTATGATTTGGAATGGATTGATATGAATTGTTCTATGTCATCATTTATAATCAAACAACCTAACCTATGAATCGGAAACGTAAATAGGTAATCACTTCTTGATTAGAGTTACTCTAAGTGTGTTCTATACACGAAAGTGCTAGACGCGGATTGGTTTAAGATCAGAAGTATTCGAGTGTGATCTAAACACGAATGTGCTAGACACGGATAGTTTAGGAATACTGAAGCTATTGACTAATCAACTTAGGGAAAATATATTAAAGGTGTGGTTTGATCGGATAAGCATTAACCTAGATTAGAAACGATCTTTACCCTAGACTTCATCCTTGTGACCCCTATTTATTGCTTTCCGTTTTCTTAGTTTAGAATTATTTATCTTCTCTTGATTAGAGTGTTTAGGATTTCATTATCTGCATGTTAGTACTAATAATTGATAGCCCTGCATAGCCTTCCGTTGAGATACTACATTCGGGTCGACTTAAACATAATAACTGAAATTATATCGGCTAGAAACATTCCTCGTGCCCGATACTGATTCTCTTGTAGGACAGTGGGTCTGGACTTAACAACGCCACGTACTTCAGTTTAGCACACGTTTTAAGTCGAACACCAGCAAATGTAAGTGGGACATTCAACCCATTTCTAATGAGTCAAGACAAGAGGGAATGCACTCCGGTTTTCCGAGAAATCGACCCCGACATATCAAAATTCTCCATCGATTTAAGGGAGATCCAGAAGACGGTACAAAATTACGGCAACCGCCTAATTACAGTACCCCAAGAGATAAAGAGAATATCTATTCAACAAGATGAAATTATGACCATCTTGAAAGATATTCAGGGACGAGTTGGCCAGTTGGAGAACAGATCTTTTTCAGAAAAAAGAAACAAGATGTTATTCCCCGAAGGACCAAAATATCCTTTACCAGTAAAGGATAAAGACAGAGATCCTCAAGTGGAAAGATATTTACGATTATTCCAAGGTGAAAAATCATGAATAGCCTTGAAAGAATCGGACTTGAAGATCTACAAGAGTTAGCAGAATCCTTTGCTAACATGAAGGTGGTTGATCTCAAGATGAACCAACATCAAATGGTGGAAGGAAATGCGGCACATGGAGCCTTCCCTTTAAATCAACAAGCACCACCGCCACCTGAAGAAGCCATGAGGGAAGCTCGTGATTTCCATGCCGGACCATCGTATACCTCGACGGTACCCGATGAAGCCATACTAATGGAAAGAACCAGAAGAAGGCGACAACCCAGAATCCAAGATTCACCGGTTGGAAGAGCCACCCTAGATCCTATCCATCCATATGGAGTGATGCTTGATCTTGATGAAGTTAGCTTCAAAGATCGAGAAGCAGTGATCGACGAGTGGGGAGGAGCGATGCGGATCGCAGCAGCTACTCTCGACGTTAACAAAGAGGGACTGGTTAAGATTCTCGAAACCAGTCTCGCAGGCGTGGTAAAAATCGCATGGGAAGGATTCTACCTCGAAGTAAAAAATCAATGCTTCGCAGAAGAATCCTACTCGGAGATTATCCGAAGGATGAGTGTCCTCTTTAAAGACCATTTCATTGGAGAAGGATACTACGAGGGATTCGATAGAGAGAAAAGAAGAAAGTATCTATTGGCGTTATATAATCTAAGACATACAGTCTTGGATCCAAAAGCGCTCAATAAGTTTCTTCAGCTCTTTGCAATCTACCAGCATCAGTCAAAAGCTGATGAGACGATCGCAAAGGAAATTTTCTTCTTAAAATTTCCAAGCCCATGGAAAGAGATGTTGATAAGGGATTATATCCCAAAGGGCAGTGACAGCATCGCCAAAAGGATGTCCTATGTACATCAAAAGCTTTCAGAGTGGTATCAACAAGCCATTGCTCAGAAAAATCTGAAGAGGCTACGAAGAATCAACAAAGCAGCTCATCTGAACTGTGAAGATAATGATCTTCCAGTTGTTATTGGAGGCGAGCCATCAATAACCAAAAGACGAAAGAATAGGTACCAACCCTATTCCAAAGAAAGAAATCCAAGAGGAAGATCTTGGAAGCCAAGGATGATGTGGTCTAGACAGAAGGCTAGATCATACAAAATTGGACAAAGAAGCGGCCCAGCTCGCAGTAGAAGTTCATTCCAGGGATCCAGTTCAAACCGTTTCCAGGAAAGAACTCCAGCAAGAAAAACTTTCAGAAAAGCTCACACTAGAGCTAATGAAAGTTTTAAGGATTGCAATTGCTGGACATGCGGGGCGAAGGGGCACATTTCCACAAATTGTCCAGACAACGAGCAAAGAGGCATGCGAAGGTTCGAGTCTACTCCAGACCTTGAAGATGCCGTATATTACCAGGAATTGGTACAAGTGTACCAGTTTGAGGATATACCCTCAGACGAGAGTATATACGAACAAGAGGAGGTTCTTAGCAAGGATGAATATTCTGATGGATCTACAGAATCTTCAGACTGAAGCTGAGTCTTGTCATCAGGAGAAAGAAGATTGGACTGGATTTTCTAGTCGAACGATGATCTCGCCGAACCTGATTGATAAAATCATGAAGAAAACCTTGAATGTTCAGAAGTACCAAGGTTTTAATGCCAGCAACCTAGACGAAGTGCTGAGGACTTTCAGTCTAGGAAGAAGAAAATATCGTATCGTCAATGGAATTACTAGACGAGAGATGTCACTTCCGATCGAGTTTACAGGGAATCAAGTGGAGATGCAATTGATTCCAGCAAGAGACATCATTGAGGATTTGGAGAAACTCAAACCAGAAATTGTCGAAAAAATGAGATAGATTCATATCGGGGCAATACAACTGGTTCTCAAATCCACGATGTTCACAGGAATTGATGCTCCAATCGACATAGCTATATGTGATAGGAGGATCAGAAACCTACAAGATTCAGTGATGGGAACCATCGCGGGGAATCTTTGTGCATGCCAAGTTGTGGGGATTGTCTATCATAAGATTGCTTACAATCTCAACGACTCGGGATTCAGTAAAGCTCTGACTCTTTATCAGGACTTTAAAAGGAAGGAGTTATTGGATGAGGGAAATACACCTTATTCAATAACATATCAGATATCATATGCGCTTTCCAACTCTCACCACACAGAGTTATTTTTGGGAAAGCCGTTCATCGAGATACCTGATATCTTCAAGAAGGTGACCACAGCTATTGGTCCTGACAGAATGGAGATTCCACAAAAAAGGGAAGTCAACATTCGAATACAAGAGAGGCCTGTCATAAGACATGATCAAAGTCTTAAGATAAGCTCAAGAAGATTATCCTTCCAAGGAGATAGAATTATATCTCAACCTTTTGGGAGGAAACTCATCCAAGAAGGTCAACCCCAATTCCCATGGAAAGCTCAGGTTTCAGTTGATCTGAAATGTCCAGAAGGATGGAGAGGGATGACAACAAGATTTGATACTACAAGATGAGAAAATAATTTTCCATGTAGTGTCTTGTATTATCTCCCGCAACCAGAGGTAAACCATTACAATGGAACCCTTGACCTTGGGGGTTTTTATGGTAGAGGTTAAAGGAAGAGCAGGACGAGAAGATGTTCTGATTCTAGGGCGGGATTTTTTGGAAAAATTCAAGCCCTGGAAACAGATGGACCAGGGAATGATGATTACGATAGAGGAACGACGACTCCTAATCGTATGACAAGTCCCTTCTCGATATACATTTCAGTAGGAGTGTTATATGAAAAATATAAGGCAGAATACTTCTCGGCCTATATTGATTCAGGTGCAGAAATATGCACAGCAAGAAGGGGAATTTTCCCAGCAGATGTGGAGGATACTCTACCTCAAATTGCTGGCAGAGATTTCTCTAAAAGAATTTTACTCTTATCCAAAGGAGTAAAAGAAGTGGAAATACTAATTGGGGGAGCGGGACAAACACCTTGGTATAAGGTTAAAACTCCACCAATTTATTTTCATGATACGGGAGCTGATGTTCTGTTAGGAAATAATTTCCTACAGATGTTCAAACGATACACGCAGGACAATGAGCGACGAAGATTAGTGTTCACAACTAATTGTGAGCATAAAATCATTGTTCAGAGACTGAGGAAAGCCTTTAATCGCTAGATTCCAGTAGCTTTTCGCAGCAAGCGTGGTGATAAGAATGATGAAGGCAAATTTCGTCAACCAAAGATGAAGGATCAAAGGAGGTTCAGCGAAGCAGTGCTTAGCTGTATCCGTGAGAATGATCTTCAAGATGAGAAAGTTCATATCCTTAAGGCAGCTTTGATTTCTAACAAAGAAATTAAGGTTGAAATGCAGGTGTCCCTTGCAGATGTCAAAAGGAAGATCTCGAGATGCTACAATGAGAATCCTTTGGCCTGGTGGAAAAGGAACCAACTCAAAGCAACCTTAAAGGTGAAGCCGGAAAGGATGCACGAGTTTGTAAGGTTCAGACCAATCCTGATGAACTTGATAGATCAGAAGGATATGAGAATTATTATCAAGGAACATCTTGATATGAAGTTGATCGAGCCAGCTAATTCGCCTTACAGTAGCCCAGGGTTTCTGGTAAGGAATCATGGTGAGATCAAGCGAGGTAAACCTAGACTTGTCATTAATTAATTACAAAGGGATTAATGATATTCTAGAGTTTGATGGATATTCTATTCCAAGTAGAGATCACCTTATTAACTGCATACGTAATGCTAAGGTCTTCTCAAAGTTTGATTGCAAGTCAGGTTTTTACCAGATTCGCATGGACGAAGAAAGCAAGAGACTTACAGCTTTCTTAACACCACAAGGGCATTTCGTTTGGAACGTAATGCCAATGGGGTTAGCTAATGCTCCCCAGATTTTCCAGAGAAAGATGGATAATCTTTTTAAAGATTATTTTTCTTTTATGTTTGTCTGTATTGATGATATACTAATAACATCAAAAGATATGGATGAATATATCAAACATCTGGAATTATTTGCAGATGCTTGTTACAAGGAGGGATTAGTGTTGTCTGAAAAGAAAGCAGTAATTGCTACCCAAAAAATGGAATTTTTGGGAATAGAGATCGATGAGTCTGGAATAACTTTGTAGGAACATATTGTACAAAAGGTCCAGGATTTTCCAGAAACATTGAAAGAGAAGAAACAACTTCAGAGTTTTCTGGGAGTTGTTAATTTCGCCGGAATATTTATTAAAGATCTGGCGAAACACAGGAAGGTCTTTAGTAATTTACTAAAGAAAGATGTTCCGTTTATATGGATGGAAGAGCATTGACAGGGAATGAAAAAGCTAAAGGAGGAATGTAAAAATCTCCCAAAGCTTTCAATTCCACAGGATGAGGATGATCTGGTCCTCTATACAGATGCGAGTGATCATTGGTGGGCAGCGGTCCTAATGAAAATCACTCAATATGGAGAAGAACCATGTAGATATTGTAGTGGTTTGTTCTCCAAAGATGAGGCCATCAGATGGCATATCAACGAGAACGAATTCTTTGCAATGGTGAAGGCTTTTAAGAAATGGTCTTTATTCTTATTAGCAAAGAAATTTACTTTAAAAGTTGATAATACCCAGGTTAAAGCTTTCCTAAGAAATAACATAGAATCAAAGCCTGAAAAGGCTAGATTACTTAGATGGCAAGCTTTATGTCAATATTATGTTTATGATATTGTTGTAGTAAAATCTCATGAAAATATTCTTGCAGATTTTTTAACAAGGGATGGAGCCTGCTGAGGTTGGATCCATCATGCTAGCACAGAGGCATCTCCGAGAAAACTTGAAAATGCTTTTGGACGAATGGGACGAGTGCACTCTCCATGCCGATCAGATGGGGAAAATGCAAGTTACCGATAAGACGAAAGTCTCCGGTAGAATACGAGCATGTTTGCTGACCTTTACTTAGTTAGGGTCAGCACTGGAAAAGCCAATCCTGCGGGCTTCTAGACATCCTCTAGAGAAAGCAGAGTTTCGTGTTCCGGCACCTAAACCGGTAGATGGGGATTCAAATACCCCTCTAGCAAGTTCTAAGCTGGTGGAGTCTGAACCACTGGCCCAAGAAAAAGATGATGCTAGGGCTTTACCGCCTGAACCATCATGTCAACCCTCCACCTCTGGGGAAAAAGAGGGAGAGATTAGTCTCAGGCCCATGACAGGCAAATCTGAGTCTAATACTAACTTGATTATTTTCTCTTCTTCTGAACAGGCTTATCAGGCGAACTGGGAGAAATTATTTACAAGAGTAGGTATCAATCCAAGTACTAGCAGGGTTGATATCTCGGGGAAATATCCACGGGTATGGATGATGCCGGGATCAAAACCCCATGATGTCAAGCAGTGGTATGAATTTGGGGCACTTGCCTCAGTTTATACTATGTCCCCATCGTTTCCAAAAATCAAGGGTCTACCCCGTTGGATCCAGGAAGCGGTACATGATACCTGGGCAAATAATGACCAACTTTGCCGAGGTGATACACTGGAGTTGTATTTTATAAGTGCAACCCCAGAACCAGCAGGGAAGGGAAATCATGAGGCCTTTCATTACATAAGGCTTCGAAGACCCCGAATGGATGTCTTCAATCAAATCAAGGCACCAGCTAATGAGGTTCCAATGATCGCCTCCATTTATGATGATCAAATCACGACGAGGCGAGCATGGGGATTATGGGTCTGTCTCATAGAGATGGACAAAGTCAAGTTTCCATTCAAATTCTTTCAAAATTCAATGAATGGATTGTTCCTGTTAAATACTATGACAGGAAAAACAACCAAGTTCGCGGAAGAGGCTTTTGAGCGGAAAAGAACTCTTCTGTGGGAAAACAAGATGGCGATGAATAAAGAGACTCATCGAAAATTTTGCAACATGGCTCATGTTGGCCATTGGGAGTCCAAGATATGTTCGGATTGTCCAGTCCAACGTGAACCTGAGTTCGGAAAGGGCTTCTTACCCAAACCAGATAAGAAGAAGTTCCGAGCCAACGAGTATGGGGAGAAGAATACTTCTCAGAAGGGACGAGCTCTGAGGGTCCCTCCAAAAAAGGCAGATGGCCGACAGAAATAAAGAGGTCATGTGAGAATAAAGTAGAAGATGCTTTCGGTAAAAGAAAGCATGTGATAAAGCAGCACGACAATGGTGGGTGGAAGAAAAAGACGTTCCACCATAAAAAGAATCTTCGGTGGAACAATAATAAGAACGGACAACTAACTTTTGAAAAGAATTCAAAGAAGGGGTCCGACCACTACAAGATGCTTACCTTATCTGGACCCAGTGTCACATGGGAAAAGAAGGATAAGGTATCCGAGGCAATAATGCATCAAGGAAGGAGGCCTAAAGACTCCTATATAAGGAAGGCATTGGAGAAGAGTTAGGGCATCGAAAATTTTACTTACTTCTCTCCAACAATAAACATTGTATTCCTATATAGTTTATGCGAGTTGTTTTTCTTTCTGCTACCATAGGTAGCTAAACAAGTTAGTCTCCTCCCTAAAGGAGATTTAATTAGTATGTAATATATATTTATAATTCCTTAATAAGATTTGGGCTTTTGTTCATCCTCTTCTAAATTTATATTTTCCTTATTTTTACCAACCAAATACTTATACGCCCCGGGTAGAAAACGAATGAGGGTTGTGTTGTAAGCTATTGAAGGAATCTGCGTCTGGAAACCATAAGGTATTCCTGGTGGTTGGACGTGTTCCCTAAAACTTCCGGTGGATACGACCCGACAGCTTATCGGTCAAAGAAGGTATGAATAGTTGGTATTAATATTGAATTTATACGGAAGTGTGATGGGCCTGATAGAAATGCATGATTTATCCTATTTGAAGTATTAATTAATTTTAACTATATTGATAATGGAGAAATTATGTTAAGAAAGGGTATAATGGGAAAAAACACATAATTTGGGTACTTTTCATAGAGTTTTACAAAAGAGGATACTTTTAATTTCAAGTTACAAAAAGGGGTATTCTTCATATATCACCCATTATAAAATCATGTTGGAGTTGTGTTAATATAATTCCACAATATTTTATGTACAATATACCGGTAATATTTTGCTTATTATATATTTATATTATAATTTTTTAGGCTATTACTTTACTTGGTGAAATTAAAATATAGGTTATAGAAAAATAGAATCGTTGCGATCTTATTTTAGATCGAGTTGATTGGGATTTGGTAAAGTGCTCACTCGTGTGCTTCGGACTAGGTTAATATGTTTATAAATGATATGACATATATCATAGATAAATATTAAAATTTTAATACTATATTTATTAATTTTCACTTTCTTACTAGAATGATAATAAAAATAATTATCTTACACATACTCCATCCGTCCCACTTCATTAGTCCCAAATTATATTCAATTGGGTGTATTAAAATAATCAAATGGGACTAATGAAGTGGGACGGATGTAGTATTAAATAAATATAATTTCACATAATGTCAAATAAATTATAATTACTTTTTTCCCGTGCATTGCACGAAGGAACGTACAAGAGTAAAATGTTTTTATCATTATGAGTTTTAAAATAATAAAAATTGGGTGGAAAAGTTAATATCCGATAAAAAAAATTTATTTAGTCATAAAATTATAAAAGTATTAGTATGGATAATCACTATATTTAAATCAAATAAGATAAATGAGTTATTAACAATGATCTTCCACCAATTGCGAATATTGTTAATAAATGACGATGTGCAAGTTATATAAATAAATAATAAAATTTTTATATAAATGTATCAATTCTGCTTTTCCACTAAGATTTATTTATTATAGTATATTTTAATACCTATCTAATACAAAACAATAAAAAAAATTCAATAACTCATATGTTTATGTGTTGTTACATGACACTAACACATCAACTACGAACACGTTAAATTGTGGCAATTGCGAACGATGTGGTGATTCTATATACCCTTTTCATCCACGAATCTTATTTAATATATTCAAACTATACTTTTTTATACTCTCTCATACAAAGTTAGAGCACTACACTAAAATCTACATCGGATCAAATTATAAAGAAATTTGGTGGATGGAGAGAGTAATTAATACTTCATATGTCTCACTTAAAAACTGCGAATACATAAATGAGTATATCGTTGTTATTAGGAAGTAGAGGTGTGCACGGTTTGGTTCCCGATTCGAACCGAACCGAACCGGCAGTTCCACGGTTCCAATTTTTGGAATCGAAACCGAATTGGTTAAGAAGTTACACAGTTCTTGGTTTGGTTCCGGAACCGACAGTTCCACAGTTCGAACCAATTTTTTATAATTATTTAAAATTAAATATTTTAAATTATATTTAATTATTATTATAATAATAATTATTTTTTACAAATACGATTGAATTAATATATTTAATTTAAATAATAAATTATATTTGAATTAATATATTTGATATCAATATATTTGAATTAATATATATAATTAATGTATTTGAATTTAAGTAGCAAATTATATTTGATACTTGAATTATATTTTTTAAATTTGCGATTTAAAAAAAATAAACAATTCCATGGTTTAAAACCGCGAAGCGCCGGTTCTCAAAATTAGAATCGTAACCAAATCAAAACCGAATTTCATGATTCTGATTCCAGAATCGATGGTTCCCAATTCGTTTCCTGATTCTGATTCAAATGGGCACCTCTATTAGGAAGTACGAAACTTGAGTATAAGGATCTACGAGAAAATCATACACGAACACTAGCTTAACAATTATGTAATTAATGTCAAAGATAAACAAAGTAAAAAACATCAAAATTATTGTATCTATCTATATATATATATAATTAAAATTATTTTGCCACTTTATTTTCATTTTGTCATTTTATTTTCATTTTATTTATTTTATTGTTTTTCCTTTCTTTTTTCTTTATGATATTATTATTATTCTAGCCTAGTTTTAGTTAATTATTAAATTAGCAACTTAATAAAATATAAATAAGAAATATATTTTATAAATGTACTAAAAATTACAAATGAAATAATTTAAAGTCGAGATGTAGTTTAAAAAAATTACAAAATGCACACCCTATATTAATTAATAATATTAAAATAAAAATATCATATAATAATTAAATTATTATGCCTCTGTTACGTTAAAGATATACTATAACAACTTATTTACATTTAAAAATATATATATATATATATTTGACACTTCCTTTTTTTTTCACATGTAATATGACTTTTTATTTAAATTATTTAATTTCAATAAAAATTATTAATTATATATATATTTTAAAATAATAAAAAAATATACGACAAACCGTGCAACTGCATGGATAAAATCACTATTATGACTAATATGCACGGGAATGGTGTATTATTCCATGGTACATAAATACACAAATCAACAATTAATAAAATTATTTATTTACATTATATTATATGAGACATTAGTAAGACGCAAATTAATGAGATTTTGCATTTATAACGTAGTAGATCAATAATAGTGCATTAAATAGCAGGGGTCGTATAGTAAAAGACTAAATAATATTAATATATGTCCGTTCGCTGTATAGCAATAGCACGTGTTGTGCTCCCCTGGCCAACATGTGATGCGCACGTGCCACGTGCTCCTCTCTTCACTCTTCAATTCTCTACTTAATTATCTGCCTCAGTATAATTACTATTATATCCTAATCAAATACTAGGACTAACTTTAATCTCCAAATTAACGAATAAATCAGATCACATTTATTCTGTGCGTAGTTTCGTTATTAAGAAACAATAATTTTCTCTTCATTTTACTATATCTCATTACTTCAAGTGAACGAGTGTAAATTAATGCAGTGACTGGCTAGCTATATATATAGGTATAAAAGTTATATATGTTGTGTTTTGTGTGTGTATAATTTATTATTGGTGTTAATTGTCATGTGCATGCAGTGACGAAGCTAGAAATTTGGTTCAGAGTGGGACTAACTAATTATTTTAATATATATTTTTTTTTATTGATAATATAAATTAAAATTACAAACATATACCTACAAAATTTCAAAATCTCAGAAGGGGCATTGCCTCCCTCTGCCCCTAGCTCCCTTCGTCCCTATGTGCATGGCTTCTAAAAAGAAAACCATACGTAACTACGTACGTATAATTAATTAATATGCATGGGTGTGGCACGTTATGTTTATAATTTGACGATTTATTTTTCACATACTTATAGGGTTGTGCCATGAATTTTTGGTGGTATGAGGGGTTTCTAATTATAAAAATTAATTAATTAATTAATTATGAAAACAAGTGTTCATCCCATTACATTTGACTTCTACTTTTATAACTACTATTTCGATGAATTAATGTAATTTTAAAATTTTACATTTCTATGTCGTCAAAGCCTAATCAAATTTCATTAAAACATTAAAAAAAGGATATTGTTATAAGAATAAATACACTTAACAAACGCCAAGGGCGAAGAATGTCATGAGAAACGTCCTCCAAAATGGTTTAAATTTTATCATTTAGAAACGTCCTCCAAAATAATTTACATTTGAAACTTTTCATTTATAATAAGTGGACCCACCACTCACTACATACAACTCAATTTAATACTACCTCCGTCCCATTGTGTAAAAAGGTGAAGTCCAATAAAGTTGACTAACTTCTTAAGGATAAAATGTTTTCTTTTTTGGAAATGAGACATTAATATTGAGACATCCCAATATAGTAAATGTGTCATGAATAATGAGACGGATGAAGTACAATATTTGAAGTGAGACCATAACTCCACTAACTACACATTCATATTAAAGTCAAAGAAAATTATTATAAAATTTGAATTATTATTATCGTTGCTTGAACAAAATTTTTGCAAAGTAAAAAATGTTAATTGAATAAAACGATTAAATGTTCTTTAAAATAATATTTTCCTATTTACATATAGTCTATTTTTATAATGTTGTCTCAGACCTCTTTATCGTCACGTGACCTCCGCCGCCGACCTCAAGGAGGCACGTGAGGCCTCCCACTTCATTACCAACATGATTGTTCAAGCCAAGCTCAACGAGCGCGGCGGATACGGTAACACCACCATATCACCAACCCCAAAATTTCTTCGACTCTCTTGATTGTGTTTTGTAATTTTGTTTTTGGTGGTTCAGTTATGCGCACCACCTGTTTGTGAGAATGTCACAGTTTTAAATTTTTATAGGAAAAAGAATTTGTTAATATATTATAACTACGCGTGGCAATGAATTCTTGTTTGTTGCCAGTAGGAGTCTTTCATTTGCTCGTTACTTTGAAAGATCGAGTATTTGGGGTTGGTGCTCTAATGCTAACTTTCTCTTTGAAGATCGAGTTGTTCTTGTTACTATCAAGTCAATTGTGACAAGCATCACTAGTA
>JAPKLX010003380.1:0-11208 GCA_026898415.1 Leonotis leonurus
AGAACAAAAGTGAGAATACAAAAAAAATTAAAACAATGAACATATTAGAGATTGAACCTAAACAGTATGTAGCCGAGTCGAGGTTTCCTCTCTCCGCAAGACTGGAAACGCCAAGGTAGTGCTCCTTCAAATCGGCAGGCAGTCTCCAAAGATGGAACGGCTTCATCTCGGAAGGTGTCAACATCGTGGACCGACCGAGCTCCAGCAAAGTGGACAGAGCTCAGACATAGCTTATAGATGCAAAAAGACATAATATATGCAACAAGATGCAAGTGTATGCAGAGAGTGTTGTGTGTTTAGAGTGCAGGTAGAGGACCCTATTTATAAGGCTAGACCACCCATGGTGCTGAGGCCGTGTGTTGAGGTCACGTCTGAGGCCCAAGTGCAGAAGCCCAAGAGTCGAGGCCCAAGATCCGAGCCTAAAAGCTAAGCCCAAAGCCGAGCCCAATCGGCCCACGATCCGCGGGCATGGCAACAAGCGCGGCGGCGCGCGCGTGTGTGGGCTTTATCCAATTACTCAAACCAAGAAGTAATTAGGCACCTTAAATACATAATTAATGCTCTTCAATCAATCAATGTGGGACAAGAATTAATTCTTACATTAAGATTCTTAATTCTTACATTAAGAATCTTAATCACATAGCTCCCTTCCTCAAGTGACATTCTTTAAATAATTATTTCTCACTCAACGGGAATCGGTTTTGAGAAATTAATTATACTACGATCATCTACTTCCAATGTAGATCGATCTTGGTTCATTTAATTATTTTCAATTAAATGCCACGTCACTTTAATATTGAGTCAAACCTCGTTGACCTTCATATATAATTAATATATATATATATTGTGTGTGTGTGTGTTCATCTGATTCCTACAATCCCCCACATGTGTGGAAATAACCCATATGCAGATGCAAACACAAATTATGTCCTCATGAAGTGTCAAAGTATTAGGATAGGTGGTTTGTAGCCTTGAACCTTCCATAGTTGGCACCATCAGATACACAGGTGGATTAGTGGCGTTATGCTTTGAACTATTCATCCACGGCATGCACCGTGATAATGATGTCAACACCTTTAACATTTCAACATTGTTCGTTCTTACGTTTTGTGTCCATTTCTGGCCATGGACACCACTTTGGATTCATAAGTGTTTGTCTTTGAAGTGGCCCTCACTTCACACTTATATATGTTATTCTTTCTTGAGTACCTTGTCTTACTCTCTATTTAAATAATCATTAAAAGTCATATACTTAACCTCACCACTTTGCAAGTTCTCAACACTCGAGTTGCTCTTCTTGAGAATAGATGTAAGTGAGAGTTTTCACACGAGCTTTCATAACTTAGTTTTCTCATTGAACCAAGTTCTTGGAATCGTCAGTCATCATGGTTGGATTGGTACTATGACAATTCACCAATTAGTGGATTTTTAGCCCCATTCCCTCTAGCAACTTAAACATTTGATCTCGATTTAACCATGTGGTTAACGGATCTGCCAGATTACCAGCTGACTTCACATAGTCGACAAAGATAATCCCAGTTGTGATCAAATGTCTTACGGTATTGTGTCGTCGATGAATATGTCGAGACTTACCGTTGTATAAATCACTCTTTTCCCTCCCGATAGCCACATCACAGTGTATTAAAACTAGAGGCACGAGCTTTATCCAACATGGAATGTCTTCGAGAAAGTTTCTAAGCCACTCGACTTCTTCCCAACTTTGTCCAAAGCTATGAATTCTAATTCCATAGTGAATCGGGCTATACAAGTTTGTTTCGTGGATTTCCACGAGACAGCTCCACCCCCAATCGTGAACGCATATCCACTTGTCGACAGTGAATCTTTTATGTCCGAGATCCAATTGGCATCGCAGTACCGTTCAAGTACCGGGAGTATCTACCATAGTTTAGCCCAAAATGCTGAGTATACTTCAGATACCTCAACACTCTCATAAGAGCTTTCCAATGCTCTTTGCTCGGATTGCTCGTGTAACGACTTAATCTGTTCACGGCACAAGCTATGTTCAGTTGAGTGCAATTAGTTAAATACATCAAGCACCCGATCACTCTCGCATAGTCTTCTTTTGCGACCGGATCACCACGGTTCTTACTTAGGTAAATATTGAGTTCACGTGGTTTGGAAAAGTACACTTTCGTAGGCGTTAAACCTTTTGAGCACTTTCTCAACATAATGAGATTGTGAACGCTGATCCCATCTGATTTTCTTAGAATTTTCATTCCAAGTATCACATCAGCTACCCTCATATTTTTCATGTCAAAGTTTCTTTTTAACATGATTATAGTTTCGTTAATTACTTGGATGTTTCTACTCATAATTAACATATCGTCTACATAAAGACACATTTATAATAAATCCATTATTAGTGTTTTTTATGTACACACATTTATCACACTCGTTGATTTTGAAACCATTTGATAACATCACATCATCAAATTTTAAGTGTCATTGTAACGACGCTTGTTTTAATCCATATAGAGACTTAACTAGTTTGCATATCTTTCTTTCTTGGTCAAGTACAACAAAACCTTCAGGTTGCTCCATATAGATATCATCTTCAAGATCTCCATTCACAAATGCATTCTTAACATCTATTTGATGAATCTCGAGATTGTGCAGGACAGCAATCCCGAGAAGCACCCTAATGGATGTTATTCTAGTCACCGGCGAGTAGGTATCGAAAAAATCATATCCTTCTCTTTGTTTAAAGCTCTTTGACTACTAATGTTAAACCTAAAATGTATGTATTCTAGGTTCTCGCAAATATACGAGGTCAATTGCACGTGGCAAGTCAACCCCGGTCGAATCTCAACAGAAAGCTTAGCAGGGCGATTCTAATCAAGTGTTATCGAGAATATATAAATATAAATCCTAAACACTCTATTCATTAATAAGCATGAGAAAATAAGAAATAAAATAAATAAACAAAACAATAAAAGGATGAGATTTCGGATTCAATGGCCTAGAGTTAAAAAAAAGTCTAAAATTAATTAAATCATGCTCCTAAATTCATGCTATTGTTCGTTCGTTAAAGACTTATTAATAGTTAGTCTAATTAATTACTTGTGTATTCTTAATTAGACAGTAACCACGACTCACGTATTAGATTACCCTAAGAAAAATTACTCAATTAAGAACAATGATTCGTAATAAATAAATGATTTCCTAGAGTTGCTTAATTACTAACTTTCGAATTCAATAATTAAGCCGCAATTCTAACTTACATATTCGAATCACACAATAGGAAAATGACAAATCAATAACGAATATAATTCATACGTCTTCGATTTGGAATTATTAATGATTTAACCAATTTCTATTTTGGAATTATCTCTCGATCTCAACCACCAAAAAATTAATTAAAAACGGTGGCCAATCGTCTCAATTAAATAAGCACAAGTTAAATCACAAAGCGTGAATCAAGAACAATCAATAAATAATTTAAGAAATTCTAAACTCTAAGTAGAGAATGACAATTCAATACATAAAAACAATCAAAGATAAAAATTAAATAAAACTTACTAAGATAGAATCTTGGATTGAGAGTCAAACTCCCTCAAAACCTTCGTCCCGAGGCGAAATTACAAAGAAATCAAATAATAAAAGTCTATCTAAGGTTCGGAAAAGAGAAAATATAAGTTGGGGATCAAAAGAACGTCCAAAAATGGGGTTTAAATAGCATAAAACGCGTTCAAAAATCACGTCCAGCGCTCGCGGAGGGTCCAGTGGGCGCTGGGATGAAGGTTTTGTAGCGGCCGAGTCACAGGTTCAGCTGGCGCTGGGGGCTCAGCGGCCGTTGGCCCCCTGGCGCTAGCCCTCGCGCGCAACGATTTTGTTTCGGTCTGTTCTCCCTCGTTTGAATTCCGATTTTAGATCCATTTGCGGCTACGAACTCTTATCGAGATGAACTTTAATCCTATGTTATCAAATATTCATTGTTACAACTCCATTTTGTGCCAATTTCCACACCAAACAACCTACATGCAATTATGAAAATCGGGCGTAAAAATGAACCAAAATACAAAATAAAATAAACCTAAAGCTATGAAATGAGACTCGAAATGTTGTGTAAAATACGACTAAAATATGTCAAACAACTAACCTAGCCTTGTATTTATCAATTGATCCATTGACTTTAAATTTTCTTTTAAGGATCCACTTGCATCATAAGGGCTTGCAACCTTCTAGCAGATCAACCAACACACAAGTGTGGTTTTGTCTTATTGAATCAATTTCACTTTTTACAGCCTCTCTCTACAGATCTACATCCGATCTATAGAAGGCTACTTTAATGGTTGTTGGTTTTTCATCCAACATAAGCGACACGAAGTCAGTACCAAAAGTTTTTGGTGTCCTAACTTGACTGCCACGTCTTTATTTTACATCCTCTGGATCGGACCTTGGTCGCTTTCGCGATGTTGGACCTTCATCCGCTGGTTTAGAACTTGTGGCTCTATCATCATCATTTCTATCCTTGGATTTGCAAGGATATATATTTTCAAAGAATATGGCATTTATTGATTTCATTGTTCTTCCCACAGTCATTTCAAGTATTTCTGATTTGTGGATAACAAATTGATAGGATTAATTCGGATTGAGTGAATTGACCGGATTGACATCCCTAAATAATTTCAATAAAGAATACGGACTTATCAAAAGTGGTAATTATTCTTTACGTGTATACTATATATTCAATTCTTAGACACATCATAAGTGATCATATGCATTAATATAATTAATTTGAGAGCCGGTAAATGGGGTATATTATTCTCAACAACGATTTTGTACTTTTTTTATCATTAAATAAGTGATTTTGTACTTAATGGGGGTGTATTTTTGTATTTCTTTATTTTTATCAATTTTATTGGTTAATGTTCTAAATAAATGAAAAGCTTTACGGTGATGAACTCAGTCGTGCGGCAGAGTGAAACAACATGCAACATTCAAAGTATTTCTCCATCTATAATTCTGTATTCACATAAAAAGGAGCCCATTATTACTTAGTGGTTCAAATGCGTAATGTGTAAGTTATTTTTTATTCAAAACTAAAGCTTTGGGAATCTCACGCCATAATATAATAGTGAGACAGTTTGTAAGACGAGTGTTAGACCTAAATTGTGTAAATTTAGGTTCTCGCAAATTTACGAGATTTATTGTATGTGACAATTTAACCCCGATCGAATCTCGATGGAAAGATTAGCAGGACGATTTTAATTCCAAGTGTTATTAAAACAAGAAATAAATCTAACATTTTAATCCAAGATAAATAGGAGATGAAACGAAATACTCCCTCCATCGCGCTAAAAGTGGTCACGTTTCTGTATTAGACCGTTCCACTAAAAGTGGCCACTTTCCTAAAAAGGAAAAAAATTTACATTTAAAATACATCACTCCTACTTTTTCAACCCATAACACTTTACTTTTTTAATCTCCGTGTCAGATCCTTTGTAGCCGCTTTTACCGGGATGGAGGGAGTAAATAAATAAACTAAAATAAAAGGTGGAATTCCGGATTTATGGGCCTAGAATTCAGAAAATTTAAAATCAATTAAATTATGCTCCAATATTCATGCTATTGTTCATTCATCAAGGGCTTCTGAAAAGTTAATCTAATTAATTACTTACGTATTCATAATTAGACAGTAATCAAGATTCACGTATTAGATCACCCTAAAAATAATTCCTCAATTATGAACAATGATTCGCAGTTAATTAATGATTTCTTGGAGTTGCTTAATTACTAACTTTCGTATTCGATAATCAAGCCGCAATTCTAACTTTCGTATTTGAATCACACAATAAGAAGATCACAAATAAACAACGAATTACAATTCCTATGTTTCCGATTTAGAATTGTTGTTTGACTAAACCCTAAGTCGAATTCTAGAATTATTTCTCAATCTCATCTAGAATTTGTCAGAAAATGGTGATCAAGAATTCAACTCAATTAAGCACAAGTTTAATCAAGAACATGAATCAAAGAGCAATCAATAAATAATTAAAGAAATTCTAAACCCTAGGTAAAGAATGACAAATCAATCCATTCAACAATAAAAAATAAGAGTTAAAGCAAACTTACTAAGATTGAATCTTGGATTGAGGGTCAAACTTGTCTTCAATCCTTCGTCCCGAGGCGAAATTACAATAAAATCAAATAGTAAAAGTGTATCTAGGGTTCTAAGATTGAAAAGGGGAAAAAGAATGGTGAAAATCACGTCAAAATAACGTTTTTAAATAGACAAAATGCGATCTAAAATTGCGTCCAGCGTTCGCGGAGGGTCCAGCGGCTGTTGGGCACGAGGTTCTGTCCCAGCCGAGCGAGGGGGCCAGCGGTTGCTGGCCCCAAGCCTCTGTTCTTGCCGAGCCATGCGCCCAGCGGAGGCTTGACCCTTGGCTTTGTCCTCTCCGCGCAGCCACCCTAGTGGGCGCCTCATGCTCAGCGCGCGTGGGGTGGCTCGTGCTACCCCGTGTCGCGCTTCGGGCCCTTTTCACATCATCGGCTCGTCCGTTACGCTTTTTCTCACCAAACTTCACCTCCACGACTCCATTTCGCGACACTTCCAATCGCCAAGCCACCTACTACACAACATCGACATCTGGCGTAAAAATGAAAAAAATATAAAATAAAATCGACTAAAACAGTACAATATGAGACTCGAAAACACTACTAAAATGTGCCAAACAACGAGACATGTAATTAGACACATAAAGAATGGCAAACATAATTGATAACTCAATTCGGTTCTCACCACCTATGTCTGAGGGGCTACCCTTAATAAAGATCAATCCACTATTCAATAACCTCGAGTTACAAATGACTTTTACTCTCTTAGGATTATTCACGCCTTAAGAAACTTCTTCACTCTCCGACAGTTTTTCTCCTAGTGATTGATGTTAATCTCTCCCTAGACTAGCCAACCCTAGTACCCGGAAGTCCCTAGGATTATTCTATTGAGTTTATAATATACTCAAGTACAAAAACACTCACCCCCAACACTCAAACTCACGTTGATCGCCGGAGAAATCCTCTACACGTACAGGGAATGCGTATAAGCTGCTCTACACACACAAAGAATGCGTCTAGACGTTCACCAAAAACTCTCACAATGAAAAGCACTCTTACTCAATGTGTTGTATATAATCTTCGCTCGTGTATGGTGAATATGAATTTATACTTTGGAGAGTTCAATTATAACAGTCGTCCATTACCTGTATTTATAGGGTGTAGACCAAACCCAACTTCTCTCCAATGTAATTGAGATCTTCCATATTTTAATTTTCAAATATATCTTATTGAAAATATTTAATATATCTTCTTGAGTTCTTCTCGGTCCGAGAGGCCCACCACAAACACCCCCATAACCTCAACACCCCAAAGGTTCCAAACCGCCCACCCTCACCCACTCCACCAATCATCAGCCTCCCACCCCAAGCTAGAAATTGCCCATATTAGTACTTTAAAATTCAAAATTCAGTTTCAAAATTATAATTTATATAATTTACTATCCTTTAATATTATTAATTAATAAATTAAAATTACTATTCTACTCTTTAACGTTTATTAAAGAATAGTAATTTTATATAAATCCAAATATAATTTACTATCTAAATTCAATTATAATAATTCAAATATATAATTTAATTAAAATATAAGTTTAACATTTAAAATATAATTCAAATTCAAATATAAGTTTAGCATTTAAATAAAACTAGTTTGTGCACCCGTGCGATGCACGGTAAAAATTAAAAGTAATAAAATATTTAACTGCAAATTAATTTTTATTTAAAAACTTATGTGAAAAACAAAAAAAAAAAAATACTTCAATCATCTATATTTTTAATAAATCAATGACTATAATTTTCACTCCAAATTAAATTCCATTTAAAAAACTTTCATACTTCAATAGTGATGAAAATTATTTAAATGAAATTCAATTAATATTAATCATTGCTTGTGCATTGATGACAATTTAGATTTCTACTCGTTTCTCATACATATATATATTTTTTAATATGACCCAACTATATATATATATATATAAAATATATGGTTCAGATTAAATATGCATCAAATTTATACATAAAGTGCATTGAAATTATAATGCATTGGTTAATGCATAAAAATGCATCATCAACTTATGCAATAAGATTATGCGTGTAATGCATCAAAATAATGTGTATCATGCATAAGTTTTAGTTCTTATATAAGAATTGGTTTTCACCGGATCCTACCCCTAATAGTTAAGAGATCAAATATAATTAGTTTCACACGTGTTAATTAATATATTAAACTTGAGATGTTTAGTTTATCAAAATTGATGGTTAAAATTAATTGATTTTTAAATTAAAATATTAAAAATATAATAATAATAATTATATATATAATTGATTTATTCCTTATTTGGTGAGATTTTATTATAGTATATTTAGTTGTAATAGCTTTTGAAAAACATGATTTGTGCTTTAAAATTTGCTAAATAAATAAATGTGTCTAAATAAGTGAGATAACTCAAAAAGGAAAATGTGTTTAAATAAGTGGAGCGAAGTTAATATATGTTAGTTTTGAATTTATCAATTATACAAATTGATTATAATTATTAGTTTTAAATATTAAAAATAATTATATACCCTGGTCAAATAAGACAAATTTTTAGTACTAAATAGATTCAGTTTGTACATCTATATTATGAATTGTTCAATGTTCAACTTATCTTATTGTTCTATTGGCTTATAGTATAGGATTTGTAATGAAAGGTATTAAGTTTGAATCATAAAAATGTTAATTTTTTAGTTTAGAAGTTATAGTATTATCTTTGCCATTAAAATTGGATTTAATTACAAAATCGCCACTCAAATTGATTTCAAATTGAATGTTTCATGTTTTATATATATATAGATAGGTATTGCACCCGTGCTATGCACGGGTTTATTATCTATTTATAAATAATTTATAATATAGATACTTAAAGAAATAAAAAATATTGCAATCCAATTTTATTTGGTGGTTTTAAAACCGTAATCGATAGTACTCTTCTCAATTGTGACTATGTCGGGGACAATTCGGTTACAGTTTCAAAATTTGAGAACAGAATCAACGATTTGATACAATAAATTCGATTTATTTTACCTCATTCAATTTCTTATTTTATAAAGAATCGTTTTTTATTAATTTATAACAACACATTAAAATTAAAAAATAAGATAATATTACATAACTATTTAAACATATGTGTATATTGATAAAAATTCATAATAAATATATTTGAACTCATAATTATTTGTCGTTATATTTTGTTGTGAAATTCTAATTTTTTTTACATAATAATAAATGGAATGACCATTTGTATTCCATTCTATGTCTCACTATTAAATATAGTATTTAATTAATATTTATAATAATACATTAAAATTAATATTTTTTTAAAAACTATACTCCTTTCGTCCCACTTATTTAAATTCATTTACTTTTCACATTGATATTAATATTTAGTTGTAATATTATTTGAAGAACATGGTTTGTGCTTTATAATTTGCTAAATAAAGAAATGTGTCTAAATAAGTGAGACAGCTCAAAAAGGAAAATGTGTTTAAATAAGTGAGACAAAATCAATATATGTTAGTGTTGAATTTATCAACAGTACAAATTGATTATAATTATTAGTATTAAATATTAAAAACAATTATATACATTGATCAAATATGACAAGTTTTTAGTACTAAATAAAAGATTAAACTTAGATGTAAGAAAATAAAATTAGGAAAACATATTAGATAACATTGAAATTTTATAGTAAAAATAGATTGAGACACTATGTCTAATTTATCTTCATGCATAATATTAAAATATATTATAAAGAGTATTCAACTTTATAATTAGGAACATTATAATTTAGTAAAATATATTATATGTATAAGAATATGTATACATATAATTATTTTCAATTTACTAATGTGTTATAATTTTTTATATTAAATTTATATTTTATATAACATATATCAAATTAAATGTATTGTCGAGATCTTTAATTTAATATGCATAATATTGCAAATATTTTTACGAAGAAAATAAATAATTTTAGGAGAAATGTGTTATAAGAGAGAGAAAATAATCTATAAAGTTTTAAAAATTAATAAGCTAAATGCTAAACATAAACCAGATTCAGTTGTACATGTATATTATGATTTGTTCAATGTTCAAGTTATGTTGTTGCTCTATTGGTTCATAGTATAGTTTTTTTTATGAAAGGTATAGAGGTCGAATCCTGTTAATGTTTATTTTTAAATTTAATAGTTGTAGTATTATATTTGCCATTGAAATTGAGGTTATTTACAAAATTTGTCACTCAAATTGATTTCAATTGGAATGATTCCTGTTTTATATATATATAGATTTGTATTTTTTTTCTTTTTCAACTTATATAAATTGTACTTTATTATTTAGTCAAACTTGATTTTTTTTTACGTTAATAAATTGTATTTTCTTTTACAAAATTCAATAAATTGTATTTTAAAATGTTTTAATAATCCAAAATAATTTAATAGTTAGTTGCTAGTTTATTATTGTGCGCGGATACAAATAATTCGAATGTCACTCCAAATTAAATTTACAAGCTTGATATTATTTATTATTATAACTTCTCATGTACATACATTTTATATTATTATCGTCTCTATTAACACAAATAAACTTTTTATTATATATTTTTTTTGTTCTTATCTCATGAACTAAATATTGCATTTAATGTGTATGCATATTTATCTCAATTGTTTCTTTTAAAAAGGTCAATAACCCTTAAATTTTCACTCCTTTGGTTTTGTTAAAATTCATTAACTTTTTCACCCATGTTAGGTATTTTACGCTGTTGTTTCTTGTGTTGAACCTAACATGTATGTTTTTGTGTTCTTCACAGGTAACTTGTTGATCTCGTTGTTATGCTCAACACAACAAGCTGATGCTGAATTGCCACGTGGACGTTGACTTGGTGTAGGAGTGAGAATGCACGAAGAAAAACTGTAAAGACCGAGTCTTGAGGAGAAAACTAAATAATGGAAGGCGGTTGAGAGTTTGACGCTGAATGGAAGTCTGTTACCGTGAATGTCGGAGTCCACACCAACTGCCCAGCGAATCTTGCGGAGCACGACAGCGGTTGAGAGATTCAAGGAAGACATGGGCTGGCAGTTTCTACCCTAT
>JAPKLX010002527.1:0-12818 GCA_026898415.1 Leonotis leonurus
GGTATCAGAGCCAGATCGCTCGCGGTCTTGGCGGCGGGAGAATATAATTTCATAAAAGATTCTGCCATGCTTTGGAGCATATTTTTTAAAGATCAGATCGATAGTTGACTAGATCAAAATCAATCTGGTGTGACCAGATCATTTATTTCTAAACCAGATGATACCAGATCAGATCCAGTTAACCGGTACTCACTTGTTTGACCAGATTAACTGATTAGAATCCCAAACTACTTGCCACATCAGCAGATCTTTTGGAGAAGGAAAGATTATCTATTGGAGATTAAATTTGGAAGGAGAATCAATCAACACACAAAGAAGGACAGAAGCATCTATCAACGATTTGCTTTTCATATTTTTCTGAAGATTCGATCAAAACTTTCCAAAGGCAAGAAGAGATATATCAGGGATTCACATCTCTTGATTGGTAATCACATTTATTTCAAAGCTAATCAAGCCCAACGGTTAGAATTTTCAAATTCTACACCTATAAAAGCTTGGAACCAAGACTAGAAGAGTACAAAACTATCATTTTACAATCAACAAGTTGTTACTCTGCTCAGAAATCAACTCACTCATCGAAACTTTCACTCGAGAAGATTTATACGCACCAGATCGTGTTCTAAGCCGTTCGTGATCGAAATCACACCAACTCGATTCAAGTCTGTCATATCGAGAAGGAGGAGATCTTCGCTAGCTAGTAGCTTTCTAGTGGATTAACATGAAGATATCCAGTTATAGTAGTTTTCTGTAAGTTGTAAAGGGACACGACCCTTATTCATGCATAAGTTTTAACCAGATTGTGCTTGAAACTTGTGGCTCATTCTCAGTGAGTATAAAGAAGAGAGTATCCTAGTAGTCCAGTTTGGATTGGACCGTGGACGTAGGGGATTTCCCGAACCACATAAAACAACTGTGTTATTTACATTCTACATTTACATTCAGTTGTTTATCTACTAACTTGCCAATCATTCAAACTGCATTTCTTAATCAACCTGCTAAATAATCGGTTACGTTTTGCAAAGGTTTTCTAAACAAGAGCACTGACTAAGTACACCATTTTCAGCACACAATGCTCTGTTAGAGAACAAGATTACTCTTGATCTTTGCCCAGTGTTATTCACGAGAGAGTTTATGTCTGGACAGAACAAGATCGATCTGGTCAATGATTTGGTTTGTCAAAATTAAGCAATCTGTAAACAGAAAGCTTAAACTTTTTGAAAAAAAAGTAAATTAAAATAAAAATTTTTTTTTTGGGTTTCCCCCCCCCCCCCCCCCTATACACCAAAGCTGAAACCTTTGTTTTTGTTTCACAAAGCTGAAACCTGCGTGGTCAACTTGAATAGATCTAGGAAAACATTTTTCATTCACCTACATCCTATCTATCATTATGGAATCTTCTATTGTTAGGGCTTGTGAAGAATTCTCCATCCAAGGGTACAGAGAATGGAGTTTCAGAATCAAGATGTGTCTAAAAAGCTCATCACTGTCTGATGTGGAAAGTGATAGAGGAAGGACCATTAGTGATTCAAGAAGGGATGACTCGCATTACAGAAACTGGTGCAGTCAAATAAATTGTTATCAAGTATCCTAGAACGTACACATCAGAAGAACGGCGGGAAGCAAATCTAGATGACTTTGCCTAAGGCAGTTTCTCCAGCACTGTTAAAGGAGTCCATCTGGCCAATATCCAAGATCTGGATACAGCCAAAGAAACGTGGGAAGCATTGTGAGAACTCAGTTTAGGCTCTGAAGCAATGATCGAGAATAAGTTGTCCCTGGCATGCAACAAATTCGATGAATTCAAGATGAAGTCTGGAGAAACCATCGAGTAGATGAAGAACAGGTTCATTGAAGTGTTACTTGAAGTCTCTACATACACAGAGAGAGAAGAATCTTAAGATTCTCAGAGCGATGCCACCAAGCTGGGAGATATACTCTGCAATGCAACCACTACGTGCTGATTTCAACGATTTATCCGTTGAAGCACTGTTTGACCATCTAGCTGTATATGAAATCTGACATCAGAAGGATTCATGGACCAGACTATTCCTCAAGCAAGAAGAACGAGAGTAGTTCAATGAAAGAGAAAGAGACAACCTTCAAAGCGAAGTGCAAAGCAGATGAACCAATACCAACTGTAGCACCAGAAGAAGGAGGTTATGAAAAACTGCTTAAAGAATTTTCCATGATTGCTAAGAGGATGGACAAGATGGAGATCAGATCAAGAAAGTATCGTAAAGATAACAAGGGTAGATACCAGAAGAGTAAAGAACCAGAACGATCTGATGGCAAAGAAAAACAAAGAGTAATGGTAAAACATTTGACTCTACTAACTATACATATTATGGTTGTGGCAAACCAGGTCATTTCAAGACAGATTGTCCTGATTTATCTAAGAGCCAAAGAGAAGAGCTGAGAGCTAAGAGAGATCGAAAGCTTAAAGCCGAACGCAAAGCAATGCTGGCAGAAGAAGACTCTAGCAGCTCAAGTCATCTATCTGATAGCTCTTCAGAAAATGATGAGGCATTCTAAGCACAAGATACAGAAGATGACTGGGATGAATGCTACATGGGATTAAAAAATGGGCTTGACCAGATTGTGGTAAACTCTCTCATATATCTATCTATGTCTTCAAATAAACCTGTGTATGATTCAGGAAATGAAGATGAACCATAAGTCTCATGGGATGAAATCAATGAGATGTTCAAGAGCTACACAAGCATAAAGAAGTTATTTTCTGAAGTCATAAAATAGAATGACAAGTTGAATGAAACAGTAAAGTTCTTGAGTGAAGCAAACACCAAGTTCTCAACTCAAATAAATGGTTTTGGAGAACAGATCAAGACTAAAGATGCAGAGATATATTCACTCAATTCTAAAGTGAATGACGTGATCAACAGAAAGGATGTAGTTGAAGAAAAACTGAAGAAGACCATGGAAAACATGACCAAGATCAACAAAAACCAAGAACGAGCTGATATGATCATTGACATGCAAAGGAGAGGAACAACTGGACTTGGATATACTGGAAAATCTAGTGAGACCAAGTTCGTAGCTGAAAGGAAGAACATACCAGATCAAGTCAAAGATCTAAAGAATAAGAAGAATCAACCCCAGAAGATGATGATGAAGGAAACATGAGACAAGAGATACTATCAGAAGAAGGGTCAACCAGCACACTACATCAAGGCAAATAAAAATCAGAAGCAGAAGACATCTATCGAAACATCATCTACCAATAAGAAGAAGATCAACTGGGATAATATTGAGAGAAATCATCCATTTGTCTACAAAGATATATAAAGAACATATGATGCTGGAAGAAAGATTACATGCTACATATGTGTTCCTAACACTAAGTTAATTTGGGTTCCAAAAGGAAATTTTGCTACTAACCAAGCACCCACTAGTTGAAAGGGTAGATAAATCTTCATAATTGCAGGATCGAAGAACTGCAAGAAGAAGAAAAATAGCAAAGGGAACAATCAGGATTATTGATAGTGGCTGTTCAAACCATATGACATGTGACAAGAACGCTCTATCAGACTACCTGGAAAGAGAAGGACCACAAGTAACATTTGGATGTAACTCAAAAGGGTACACCATAGGATATGGTAATATCAAGATTAGCAAGACCATCATCACCAATGTATCTTATGTTGAAGGTCTTAATCATAATCTGTTTTCTGTTATCCAGTTTTGTGTTAATGGAAATCAGATTGTTTTTTATGCTAATAACTGTTTTGTGAAAAACAAGGAAGGAGATGAAACTCTTCTTACCGGGAAGCTACATGACATATTCTATATTGTGCAGTGGACTAACCATATTGAGACATGTCTAATCATCAAGACAATCTCAAATACAAGCTGGTTGTGGCACAAGCGACTAAGTCTTCTCAATTTCAAATTAATCAACAAGATTGCAAGAGATAAGCTAGTCGAAGGATAACCAGATCAAATGTACGACAAAGATCATATTTGTTAGGCATGCCAAGTTAGGAAGCAGACCGGATCATCATTTTCCAGCAAAGCAGCTCACTCATCATCCAGAGTTTTAGAGTTACTACATTTAGACTTATTTGGCTCAGTTAAGCCATTAAGTATAAATGGAAAGAAAGTACACTGGTTATCATCGATGATTACTCAAGATTCACATGGGTCATATTTCTGTTTAAATAGAAGGAAACATTGGAGAAGCTGCCAAAAATTTCCTCAACAAGATCACCAAGCAAAAGGAAACCTTTGTTGTATCAATCAGAACAAATCGAGGAGCAGAGTTTCTAAACTAGAAGATTAAGGAATATTGCAACCAGATGGGTATTACTCACCAAACATCTGTTGCAAGAACATCTCAACAGAATGGAGTAGTTGAGAGACGAAACAAGTCGAGGAAGCAGCTCGTACGATGTTGAATGCAACCAGATTACCAAAGAAGTTTAGGGCAGAAGCCATCTACACGGCCTGTTATACATAGAACAGATCGGTGATAACTCTCGGACATGGGAAAACACCATAAGAGATCTGGAATAATAGATATCCCAGGATACAGTATTTTCGTACTTTTGGTTGTTTGTGTTACATTCATAATAATGGGAAATCTCAATTGAAAACCTTTGATAGCAAAGCTGACCTCAGAATATTTTTTGGATACTCTGATGTTAGTAGAGCTTATAGGTTTTACAATAAGAAGACTCATATTGTGGAGGTAACACCTCATATTGTATTTGATGAAACTATTATTGAATACAGAGAAGCAGGTGATGAACAAGTTCACAACCAAATCAATACCAAGAGATCAGATGGAATTCTATTAGAAGACATTTTAATATGGAATACAACAGAAGGTAGTGAGATTGATGTTCAACCGACTACTGAGACCAACTCACAGCAAGGGGGAATAGATCATGTCAATCTGCACCAAACCAGATCGACTCCACCAAATGTTGATGAACCAGTGGAAGCCGTTGAAGCTGAATCACCTCGTAATCAACCTGAAGAGTCCAAAGATACTAACAGCTGGGACAACAATCAAGAGACTGAAGTTGAGGAACCAGAAGAGGAGAACCCTTTCTAAGCATCTTCAACAACACACCCTGAATTTGAGGAACCAACAGAAGAAGAGATGTCCAATAGAAGGAGATGGATACAAGAACATCAACCTCCACACTAGATTGTTGGGAACCCATCAGATCGTGTAAAGACCAGAAGAATGCATGGAGAGAGTGCATTACTAAGTTGCTACTTATCTCGTGTTGAACCATCTAATGCTTATGAAGCACTACAAGATGCAGACTAGGTTATTGCTATGCAAGAAGAACTCAATGAGTTCAAAAGAAACCAAGTCTGGTATCTAGTAGGCAGACCAAGACACCAGGGAGTGATAGGTGTCAAATGGGTGTTCAAGAACAAACGATATTAAAATGGTGAGGTTGTCAGAAACAAAGTAAGATTAGTTGCAAAAGGATACAATCAACAAGAAGACATTGATTTTGATGAGACATTCGCACCAGTTGCCAGATTGGAAGCAATTAGACTGTTTCTTGCATATGCAGCATACAAGAGATTCAAGGTGTACCAGATGGATGTCAAGAGTGCATTTTTGAATGGTATACTTCAAGAAGAAGTATATGTTGAACAACCACCTGGTTTTGAAGAAGGAAATCCAGAATAGAAAGTGTACAAATTAGCAAAAGCTGTTTATGGATTGAAGCAAGCACTGAGAGCGTGGTATGAGATATTATCAATGTTCTTGCTGGAATCAGGATTCAGAAGAGGTTCTGTTGACAAGACATTATTCATAATCAAAGTCAAAGAACATATCCTTTTAGTCCAGATATATGTTGTTGATATCATATTAGGATCACAATTTGGTTATTTATGTGATAAGTTTGTTGAACTAATGAAAAAAAATATCAAATGTCCATGATGGGCGAGATGAATTTCTTTCTAGGTTTGCAGGTGAAGCAGTTACAAGATGGTATTTTTGTTAATCAAACAAAATATATCAATGATCTGATCACTAAATTTGGAATTAAAGATAGCAAACCTGTCAAGATTCCAATGCAGACCAATGGGAATATAGGTCCAGACCTAGATGGGAAACCAGCAAACATAACTCAGTATAGGGGGGTATCATTGGCTCTCTACTATACTTAACTGCAAGTCGACCTGACATCACTTTTGCAGTAGGAGTATGTGCTAGATAGCAGGCCAACCCTAAGGAGTCCCATATGGAAGCAGCTAAGAAGATACTTAGATATCTCAAAGGAACAACACACATTGGATTATGGTATCCATGTGAGGACAACTTCGAGTTAATAGGCTATTCTGATTCAGATTATGCTAGATGCAAACTAGACAGAAAGTTTACATGTGGAACGTGTCAGTTTCTTGGGAATAAGTTGATTTCTTGGTTCTCAAAGAAACAAACATCTGTTGCTACATCAACAACAGAAGTAGAATATATGGCTGCTGGAAGTTGTTGTGCACAGATACTTTGGTTGAAGCAACAACTCAAGGATTATGAGATCGATGTCAAAGAGATACCTATATTCTGTGACAGCTCAAGAGCGATTGCAATAACACAGAATCCAGTACTCCATACAAGATGCAAGCATGTGGATGTGAGACATCATTTTATTCAAGATCACGTTGAAAGAAAGCATGTCCAGATTGAGAAGATACATACTGATGTACAACGCGCTGATATTTTGACAAAAGCATTGCTAGAAGAAAGATTCAAAATGCTATGTGGAAAGCTAGGATTGTTAAATTTAGATGAAAGAATCAGATCGACACTAGATCGATGAAGACAGATCGTGCAACAGATTGATGAAAACAGAACATTAGCTGCAAAAGTTTATGAAGAACAGATCACTATATCATCGTTAAGATTATGAGAACCAGATTATCAACCAAATTGATAATCAACAGAATGAGAACCAGAATCATTCACAAGAAAAAGATGATACAAGGTGGTAACAGAAGATAGTACCACATGGGAGTAGAAATCACCTGTTGTTAAGCAAACAGTACCAGACTGTTATTGTCAACACCTATCAGAATGTGATGAGATACATCCATGCCACGTGGAAATTAATTTTTCTTCTTCAAAGGGTCGCCAATTGCATATGAATTTCCAGTGTGGTGGCCTCCTTGACCTCAGCCGTAATAGCATCAAATTTACTCTTGACTGTTGCATCAATTCTCTCCTTATCTTTCGCTAGCATGTCTGTGACCAAAGCCTGGACGGTCTGGACCCGCTTGTCCACTGACTCCAGCTTCTGGTCAGACTTCTCTCTGGCTGTATCAGCAGCTGCCCTGTCATCATCCATCTTTTTATTGAGCTCTTTGTTGAGATCTCGCAATTTGCGGCACAGATCTTTGTCCATGTCATTTACGTAATCCTTTTTGTGTTGATTAAAATCAACAAGGATTTGAGTAGCCTTCTCTTGAATGTTGTTGCAGGTTCATATGATCTTGGACTCTCAGAGTGATCAAGCTATCGATGTGGTAGTTTTTGAAGGACTTCGTCTCTCGGTCCCGAAGTTCTTCCAGATCTTAAAATCTGACATGCTTCTTCAATTTCTGAGCAACTCCACGAGTTTAAATCTCATTCGTGGGCTCTTCCTTAATCGATTCTCCCACTGGTTCTTCATCAATGGGTTACAGGTTGATGATGGGAGTTTTCTTCTTCTTTTGTTTTGGCTTCTCTGCCTCTGTGGTAGGTTGTTCTGGTAGTGGTTGATCTGCTTTCTCTGAGTGACTTGTTGCACCAGATGTGCTGGGCTGCTTAGTCTGGTCAACGCCTTGACCTCCCATTTCAACATCTGGGTCAGCCTCATCATCTGATCCCTTCACGCTTGTGTATAAATTCATTCTATCAGAATAGAAGGGTTTAAGATCAATTTCCAGCAATCTGGCCTCATGCTTCATGATGGCCAGGATCATCTGGTGGTACTCAGCTCGTATCTCTCCAACTAATTCAGCTTGGGGAAAGCTTAACAGTGTGGCCTCTTCAATCTTGAGCTCAACTATTCATCTGGTCTGGAGCAGAGCATCAAAAACATAATATTCACTGTCCTTTATCAAGAGATATTGTTTTACTCTTCTTGCTATTCCATAGCTCTTTGGAAGTTGGGTGATTCCTGGAAAGTCATTGAGCACAGAATGATCTGCCTCATTCTCCAGTAAATGAATCAGTAAATGATCTGCCTCATTCTCTTCCTCTTCATCTACCTCTTATTCCTCTTCCTCCTCCTTACTGATCCTCTGCATAAAATCTGGTGAGGGAGTAGATGTTCTGGCTGGAGAGCTTTGTTCTAGTTGGGATCAAAATTGGACTCTGGCTCTACATACTGAGGTGTCTCAATAGCCAGTTGGGCTTCTTCAGCCTGTGATGGAATGGAACTTTCTTATTGTTGAGCTGCTTGATCTAGATGATGTGTGGC
This sequence comes from Leonotis leonurus, assembly GCA_026898415.1. NCBI lineage: Eukaryota > Viridiplantae > Streptophyta > Magnoliopsida > Lamiales > Lamiaceae > Leonotis > Leonotis leonurus. Next base: position 8,451 of record JAPKLX010002527.1, read on the forward strand.
AGTCTCTGGGTGGAGATTCATGAACTTTCCTCAATCTCCTTCTTTTCTGCTTTTGGTGGTTGAGTGGTAGTGGAAGTGTCTGTATCGATAGAACTTGCCCTCTTGGCACGTGTCTTTCTCTAGGTTGTCTCCTTCTGCATTTTCTCCTTTGTTGCTTTCTCCTTCTTCTCAACCATTTTGGTGGGTGGCACCCAGATAAAGCTTCCCATTTCCATCAGAGCAGTATGATGGACTTCATCAGTTACCTTGTTGAAAAGAGCTTGAGTGATTCCCAGGGACATCTCAATCTGATGTTGATCCTAGGGAATGGTAAATCTGGGATTGAACTCCACAGCGTTCTCCCATACTTTCTGTTTGAAGAACTTTTCCACCATAAAACTGATCTGGTAGAATGCCTCAAATTCCTTCTGACTTTCACGGACACAGCATTGCCCTTGCCATCTCTGTTCCACTTCACAAGTCTTGCTTCCTTAGCCAGCAAGTCAAAAAGTATCCTGCTCCAGTTGACCTTCAAGTTTAGAACTACTGCAGTCATGATCATAAACTTTTCTGGGGTGACCTGGTCATATGACCCACTGTGAGTCATGAATATGCGTTGGATGAACTCTAACACCAGCTTATATCCAGGTTGAAGCAATGCTCTTTGGAACACCCTTCCCTTGTAATCAATTGGAATCACCATGACTTGTTCCACAACTTCTTGAAGCTGTTCAGGAGGAATCTCAGCAAGGTCCATGCCTTCATCCTTCAGTCGGTAGGCTTGATTGATCATGGCCATTACATCATAGGTGGTCTGGCTAGTCCTATGACCAATAGGCATCAGTACATTAGCTTCATGGCCATCCTTCTCATCGTGCCAGGTTAGATAAAAAGTGGCAGCTTGTTTGGCCAAGTAAATGTTGGGATGAGCAGTTACTATGTTGTGGAATCCTACAAAATATAAAAATCCCAGCAGTGAATAACATATAATCACCAATCACATTAGCAACATATATCCCATATCACATTTATGAATAAGAACATTAAGAACATACATATACATATATATATATATATATAGCCAGCTAATAATCTAGAATCCAATATGTATCTAGAAAATATCAACACAGTTTAAATCATGTTCCCAGAAACCAATATCACAGAAAGTCCTCTATATAAGCATGCTTAGCAGTTTAAAAGCAATAAGCAATGAAAAACCTTTGCAGCGCTTAACAATGGCGAAGATTTCTTCCAGCTTTTGGAAGCCATGGGTTTTGTTGGGAACCCAGGAATTTATTTGTGTTTTGATGATGTTTATCGAAACAACACTTAGTCATTTTTATGAACTCAGAAAACCAGGTAGTCACTGTTATCTTTTTAAGGAAAGTCTTTAAAAGAAGCAGATCATTTTTCATTAACGATTTGTATTATTCTTCTAAAAGCCTTCCTGGACACAATGATTACTAAGATAACAAGTATTTTCTAAATTGTATAGACAACGAGTCTTTTATTGAGCAGATCGTTTTAGTAAAAATAACGACCTGCCTCTCATTCTTGCAGCTCGCTGTCTTCATTACTTGTTCTGATTTTTTTGATACCTAGAATTTATTTTTACAGATCACAAATGTAAAAGTGGTTTGAAGTTTCGAACTTACTTATAAACGATCTGTATTTTCTAGACTTTAGAAACAGCTACCATGTAAAAGGAACAGCTAGATACTATCTGTCCTTATTATCAAGTTGTAACTAGGATAGAATACTTTTATACTTGGTAGACATTACAAGAGGATGATCAGCAAGAATTAATATTTCTAGCAGCTCGCTGACGAGATAAACAACAGGTTGTTTTTATCAAAAACGACCTGCTCATCAATTACATTCCTCTACCTCCAAATATGAAGTGTTCTACATAAAGTCATGTGTTAATTGGGAACCAAACCAATTAACTTATGGAGGAACAACTTGATGTGCAGCGACCTGTTATTCTATCAAGAACGAGCTGCTCCTCACTGTAACTATGGTGGACTGCCGACATACCTAAATTTTTCACAAGTCAACCACTTCGTGTATTGTCACATCAACATCATACTTTAAGGAATGAAGTACGAGAATATCAATTTGCAGTACGGTGAATCATTCCCAGTATGGCAATACACTGGGAAATCGCGTGAAAGGTGGAACAAGACTCTTATTTGGCAGTGCGTGTATCAACAACACTGCCATGCATTTAATGCAGCCATTAATGCGAAGAGGAAGGACTTCTTCCTCTCCAACGGATAGTTCATACAATGGTCCTATATATATACCATCTTCACCTCCAGAAAGGGGAACGAGAATTCAAGCTATTATTCTGCCATTACTCTGCTAAAATCTTCAAGTTCTCAACGTTCAAAAACACTTCCATCCATCTAAGAATTCTCTGTAGTGTTTACTGTTGTTGAAGGTTTACTTTCTGGAAAACTGTTTTTACAAAGCCCAAAGTTAGGATCTAGATTTGATCCAGTTGTAATCCTAGATTGTAGTTTTCAATCTTAGGAAGAAGATTTGTAATCACAAGAAATTATCTAAGTTTGATAATTCTTGTGGCTCGTACTCAACGAGTAAAAAGAAAGGAGAAAGTTAGTGGATTTTCGATCTAGATTTGATCGAGCCGTGGACGTAGGGAAAGTTTATCCCGAACCACGTTAACTACATGCGTTCTTTAATTCTTATTTACTTCTTTGTCATCTTCTTCATACCCTTGCATTCAAAACTGGTTTGATAATATCTTCAAGTAAGAAAACGTTTTTCACATTAAAAAGAGCATTAACCACCAAATTCTGCACACAACTTTAATCAAGTTTAATTTGCATTTGTTGTTCTTGATTATTGTTTTTCCATGCATAAGGTGTTATTTGCGTAAGATTGAATTTTCCTGACAAGAAGTTTTATTTTACTACTCTAAGCTATCTTATCTATTAAGTGTGTTTATACCTTATACTTAATCTTAAAACAAGAAAACCCTAAAAGTTTAAAATTGGTGTATCCCCCCCCATTCCCATACACCAATCTTGCTCTTTCGGGACCAACAAGTGGTATCAGAGCAGTGGTCCATTTTGACCATTGTTTCTGTTTCACAAGAGCTAATCTCTGTGTGGTCATCTTGGATAGATCTTAAAAACGTTTTCACAGCATATAACACTTGCATTTAACTAATCATCTACTTGAAAGTTATGGAAGGACAGATGATACGTGCGTGTGAGGATTTTTCCATCGCAGGGTATGATGACTGGAGCTTCAGAATCGAGATGTGTTTACGTGCTCAACACATCAAAATGTGGAAGGTCATTACTGATGGACCCATCAAAATAATGAACAAAGGAAGCGCTGAGATAAAGGATGAAACTGGTCCAACTCATAGCTGAGAAGGAGAAGACAATTGATGAATACATTGCAGAAGAAAGAAAATAAGCTGGACTTGATGACTTCTAATTCAAGAAGTTCCTTTTCTGACTGAAGTGTTAGTCCAGGCATAATCACAAAATATTATTATGATGATATAATTGTGAAATTATTGAGACTAGCTGGTTGTGGCTATTCCTCATTTAATCTTTTTAATCTTATGATTTCTAAGAGAAATCTTATTCTAGCAGATAGGCTATCGAGCCTCATGCTTCTTATCCTTGAAAAGGATATGATATTATCCTCAGGTAGAGGAGAAGTAGCAATTACTTGCTGTAAGTTAAGTAAGAGAATTACCTCTCTTTCATGAGTTAAACCAGGCATGGTTTTTAATCTTTATAAAATTTTTATCAAATTTTTTAAATAATTCGGATGTATAATACGTTCAAGCATTCACAGATCATGTATCATAGCAGAAAACAGTGTATATCCAGAATAATCAAATTTTACCTTTCTTCTTGTTGTGTCGTGTTCAATTGATTTCAATTCGGCGCTTACCCTGCCAATCCTGTTGTCACTCTACTTCTTCCCAAAACGGCCACCTGCCTCAGCGGTACTTTTTCGAGTATCGACGGTTGGATTCCAGGCTCAGGTTACTATGAACTATGGGAAATATGAACTTTGACACAAAGAAAGGATTTAATAAACTTTATTAATACCTGGAAAATACAACTGCTTCTTTACTATGTTCAACACATGAACAGAAGCTTTACTAGTATACACATCCGAAAAGGATTTTACTCACTCATCATTCTTAATACACTCTAATTTTCTTGGTGCCCTGACTGAATGAATTACAATGAGTTATCCCTCCTCCTTTTATTGACGAAAAAGTAAAGCTAGATGCAAAACTCTTCCATTATTAAAGTAAAGTGGTCCCTTTACTTTATGGTGAAGGAAGACTAATTATTCCTTCATAGTGGAAGATGAGCTGGTGGAAGTCGATGG
>JAPKLX010004200.1:0-10252 GCA_026898415.1 Leonotis leonurus
TTTCGAGAAGCCATCATCAACACTAACACTTTAGGGTTCCCAACAATTTCCCCCTTGTTGATGATGTCGAAACCACACTTTACAAGAAATCCTATCAGCTTATACAGATCAATCTGGTCTGATTTTCCAGTTTGGTCAAATTACGTTATTAAGTTTATAACGTTTTAGGATTTTTATATGTGTTCTGGACAATTAATTGTTGTCATCAGAAACTCAAGCTGGATTCATATATATATAGAGTCAAAGAGAGTTTACAAATAGACAGAACAGAACATAAGAAAAATGCAGATCATAAGATGTAGGAAATAAGATTGCTATCTGCTTTTTCTTCTCTCCTCTTGTTGCTTCTTCATTTTGGCTCTGGTCTCATCAGATATCAGCTGCACGCTTTCGTATACTCCCTCTCTTACCCTTATGTAATCTGGGTCTTCAGTGTCCACCTTGTACCCTCTGTTTTCTGCTAGTTGGTTGATGAAGTTCAGCAGAAATGTTTTGTCAGGGAGGTCTGTCCCGGGAATAGTAGGACAGGTCCTGAACTCCCTTTCTGGAGCAGTTATTTGGACTTGGGCTTTAGCAGCAGCATCTCTGATCTCTCCTACCAAATCCTTTGCATCATTCTGCTCTAGGTAAAGGTTGAATGCTTCATCTGTTGTCCCCTCACAGTAAAGAGGTTCTTTTAGAAAATAGCGGCACATTATAAATCCATACTTCAGTCCTTCATATCCCTCCTTCAGATGATCTGGGACCCAGTTGGTCTCTCCCTGTTTTGTCAAAGATCTGCGTATGGGAGCAGAAGAGAACCAGCTGGATCCTGCTTTCTTCTTTTTCTTGGAAGGTTGGCTCGATCTGGTTGGAAAAAAGGTCTTCTGAGCTTGGAAGGAAGGAGAGCTTGCTGGTTTCTTTGCAGTTGATGTGCCAGATCCAGATAAGCTCTTTTTCAAATCTTCAGCTGCCTTCTCTTTCTTCTTTGTTTGTGCAGCTGGTAGCTTTTTCTTTCCAGTACCTTCCCCCTTACCAATACCTTCCCCCTTTTCGACATCATCAATAAAAGATTGAATGAATGTCTTGAGGGAAGTGACCTCAGACTTCAGCTCTGCAACCTCCTTGTCTGATTCAAATCTGCTAGACAGCAGTGCAGTGATGTTGAGGTTGGAGTCATTGATCTGCTTCTGAAGAGAAGCCTGTGAGTTGGCTAGATCAGATTTGATCTCTTCTTGTGCTGCTTTGATGTCAGCAGTCTCATCAAAGTATGAAGTGATGAGGGTGGGAGTTGGGTAGCGCAGATCACGAAGTTTTCTTTCAACAAAATTGGTGCCATCAGCTTCAAACTGCCTGAGCAGTGATCTGGTATATGCGTTTGCTTCTTTGATAAGGTCTGCTGTAAGACCATCGGTCTGCTCCTTGACAAAGGTGTGTACCATGTCTTTCTCTTTGGCAGCAAAAGTGGTGATAATTCTGTACATCTCCTGTACCTTGAGGTCTGTGGTAGACAGGCTCTGATCGATCTGGACTTTGCTTGCCTCAGCAGCATCTCTGTCATCATCCATTTTCTTGCTTATCTCCTCAAGTTTCAAGCGACAGAGACGCCTCAGATCAGTGTCGACCTGGTTGATATGAGATTGCAGATGATCGTTGAATTCTGTCAGTATGCGTGTGGCTTCATCTTGGACCGTGGTCAGCGTTCCATACATATACTGATCCACCTTCTTGCCAATAAGATCTCTGATTTGAACATTAGATAGGGATTGATGCTGGTCCATCAATATATCTTCCATGGTGAATGTTTGTACATGTATATTCTGGGCAGCTGCAACACCAGGAGTGATGATGTCATTAGTAAGCTCGCCTCCGATGTTCTGTCCAAGGAATTCTGCTTGTGCTGGTTCTCCCTTGGTTGGTGCTGGAGGAGTAGTGATCTGCTCACCAGTGTCAGTCATGACCTGGTCTGTAGATGGTTCTGTTAGTGCTGCATCCGGGTGATGAGCATCAGATGGGGCATTCTCATCATCGTCTTTATCCACAATACTGTCATAAAATTGTAATTTCCCAGCTTTCTCATAAATCTCTCTAAGATTGATCTGCAGCTTCTGAGCTTCGAGCTGGGCAATGGCAAGAATGGATTGTGAGAAACTGTCTCTTAGCTCAGTAATGGAAGAGACTTCAAAAATGTTCAGCAGTGTGGCTTCCTCTGCCTTGAGCTGATCAATCGATCTGATTTTAAGAAGCGCATCTAAGACATAGAACTCCTTGTCTTTAATCAGCAACAGCAATTTGACCCTTTTTGCTGCATCAAAGCTCTCTGGCGTGAGCTGGATGCCTGGAAATGTGCTGATTACAGCTCTGTCAGCCTCTGCTTCAATCATTTTTATAACAGTCTGAGCTGTTTTATTCTCCACATCTTCATCTGAAGATTCGATTTCTTCTTCTTCCTCCTCATTGATTTGTTCCAGAGGCTCAGCAGATGATGAACTTATTGTGTGAGCGGGGGAGAAATCCCTGGTCTGGTCTGGGTGTACCGCTGTTAGAGGCTCTACTTCCTCTGGTTCGTCAACCAATACAATATTTTCTTCCTCAACCTCCTGTTGAGGGAGTGTAGTTTCCTGTGCTGGTTCTGGGCTCTGTTCTGTCTCAGCCAATTTTTGAAGCTTTCGTCGTTTAGGTTTTGGTGGTTGTGCTGCTGTTGATATATCAGTTTCAACTGAGCTGGCTCTCCTGGTTGTTCTCTTGGTAGGAGTTTTCTCTATTTGCTTCTCCTTAGTTGTTTGAGATTTTGTGGATCGATCTGTTGGACCAGGAGGGGGAATCCAGATAGGATTTGAACTCCCCATTTCCATCAGAGCTCTGAAGACTACAGGATTTTTAGCTCTGGCAATCAAGTTTGCTGAAATGCCCATTGACATTTCCAGCTGATGCTGATCCTTTGGAAAATGTTGCCTGGTGTTGAATTCAACCATCGTATCCCACTGATGTTGAGGGAAGAATGACTCAAGCATAAAGCTTATCTTTGTTGAATGACGCAGGCTGCTTCTTTTGACTTCAATTCCAGGAGAGCTGCCTTTCACAAATAAAATCATTTTGGCCTCCTTTGCCAACAGATCGTACAGGATCCTGCTCCAGTTGACTGGCAGATTAAGAACCACGGCGGCCATTATCCTGAACTTCTCGGGGGTCACTTGGTCATAGGATCCATTGTGATTTAAGAAAATCTTCTGTACGAATTCAAAAACGATTCTGAACTCTGGCGCAAGAAGTGCACGAACAAACATTCTGTTGGTGTAAAGGATAGGGACTATCATGACCATTTCCACAGCTTCTTGCAGCTGTTCTGCAGTAATCTCTCCAAGGTCAAGTCCCTCATCCTTTACTTTGTAAGCAGCATTGATGAGGTTGATAACGTTGTAAGGTGTGTTGCTTACAGTATTTCCTTTGCTCACCCTGATGGTGGCTTCTTCACCACCTCTCTCTCCCTGCCATGAGAGGTAGAAGGCAGCAACTTCCTTCGGTAGGAAGTGCACAGGATGTGAAGAAATAATCTTGTAGAAACCTACAAAGAACATAATAATATAGATGTGAGCACTATCCTTCCATCAGTGAAGTATAAGTGCCACAAGAACAGTTTATGCAGCTCTATGTATTTTACAGAGATCACATACAAGAAAATAGATACAGAGTAAAGCATTCAAACATTTGAAAGCGAATTAAGAACGAAATATGAAACCTTTGCATTTACGAACGAGATCAAATGCCTTCTCCAGTTTATGAAACCCGAAGGTATCAAGAACCGCAAAAAGGTCTTGGTGAATATAAGGTTTCAAATAGGTTGCTTGTTCCAGAAAAGCAGACGATTTGGGAGCCATTTTTGCTAAAAGTGAAAGTTTTTGCGAAGAAGGAGAGAATTTTAGGGAAGCAGGAAATTTTCTAAGTGTTTGAGAAGGTATGTAAGTGTAAGTGATACACGAATCGCCTTATCAGTCTATATACGCAAAAGAGAAGATAAGTAAAGTAATAAATTATTGAGAAATCCTTCCCTTTTTCAGCTTTCCCGCCTTTCCATATACTAGGTTTTCAACCCATAGTCGCCTCTCCTTTTCGTATGATGCACGCGCTATGATCGAATGGTTGTGAGATGGCGCGTTATTTTTGATGCAATCTTTTATCTCCCTTTTTCTAGATTTGGTAGATATTTTTCTCGATCACGTCTCCCAATTACTGCATGCAATCATCAAAAATAGATGATTTTGAAATCTAATGTCAGAGTAGAGATAATTAGTCGCCATAAATGGTTGACTTTCCCCCTTAACCAAGTGATGGAGTAATAATTAATAAAAAATATTAATCCACGTGTCATTGGGTAATCTGGTTGAGGTCAATCTGTTTGAGCGTCTGTTAATCACTTTCTGTTCATGATATCTCTTATCTTTCTGGTTGAAGCTTTCCTGGTTCAACTTTCTGTTAAAGTTTAACTAGCTGCACTTTGAGACTTGCTGGTTTGAGACTTTCTGGTTTAGCTTTCTGTCTCTGTTCAATCTGTTTGCTTTCTTTTAGTAATCTGGTGTTAGTTCCCTGTTGGAATTTCTAGTGATCTGGATCTTATTACTCTGGATCATGATGATCTGGTTTTGATTCCCTGTAGGATTTTATCAATCTGGATCATAATGATCTGGTTTAGATCAATCTGGTTTTATCTTCAAGATTTAGAAGTCCTAGCTTTGCACAGAGCATCTTAAATCTTTCTTCTGGTAATGCCTTAGTGAGGATATCTGCTCTCTGAACTTCAGTATGTATTTTCTTAATCTGTACATGTTTTCTTTCCACATGATCTCTTATGAAGTGATGCCTTACGTCAACATGTTTGCATCTGGTGTGCAACACTGGGTTTTGTGTAATTGCTATAGCACTTGAGCTGTCACAGAAAATTGGTATTTCCTTGACATCGATCTCATAGTCTTTAAGCTGTTGTCTCAACCACAGTATTTGTGCACAACAACTTCCAGCTGCCATATATTCTGCTTCTGTTGTTGAAGTGGCAACTGATGTCTGTTTCTTTGAGAACCAAGAAATCAGTTTATTTCCCAGAAACTGACATGTACCAGATGTTGACTTTCTGTCCAGTTTACATCCAGCATAGTCTGAATCTGTATATCCGGATAGCTCAAAATTGTCTTCACATGGATACCATAATCCTATATGGGCTGTTCCCTTTAGATATCTTAGTATCTTCTTAGCTGCTTCCATATGAGACTCTTTGGGATTTGCTTGATATCTAGCACATACTCCTACTGCATAGGTAATGTCAGGTCGACTTGCAATTAGATAGAGTAATGATCCTATGATCCCTCTGTATTGTGTAACATTTGCTGGTTTTCCTTCAGGATCTGGACCAATTTTCCCATTAGTCTGCATTGGGATTTTTACTGGATTACTGTCTTTTAATCCAAACTTGGCTAGCAGATCGTTGATGTATTTTGTCTGATTGATGAAGATACCATCTGGTAACTGCTTGACCTGCAATCCTAAAAAGAAACTCATTTCTCCCATCATGGACATCTGATACTTATTTTTCATAAGTTCAGCAAATTTGTCAACCAGATAGGTAGATTGAGATCCAAAAATGATATCATCTACATAGATCTGGACTAAGAGAATGTTTTCTTTGACTTTGATGATAAACAGAGTCTTGTCAACAGATCCTCTTCTAAATCCAGATTCCAGTAGGAAAGTTGATAAGGTCTCATACCAAGCTCTGGGGGCTTGTTTTAGACCATAGACTGCCTTAGCCAGTCTGTATACTTTCTGGTCTGGATCTGCTTCTTCAAATCCAGGTGGCTGTTCCACATATACTTCTTCTTCAAGGATACCATTTAGGAAGGCACTTTTGACATCCATCTGGTACACCTTGAACCGTTTGTGAGCAGCATACGCAAGAAACAGCCTTATTGCTTCTAATCTGGCTACAGGGGCGAATGTTTCATCGAAATCAATGCCTTCTTGTTGATTATAGCCTTTAGCTACTAATCTGGCTTTGTTTCGGACTACTTCACCATTCTCATCTCGTTTGTTTTTGAACACCCACTTTACACCAATCACACCTTGGTGTCTGGGTCTGTCCACGAGATACCAGACTTCATTTCTTTTGAACTCATTGAGTTCTTCTTGCATTGCTGTTATCCAATCTGCATCTTGAAGTGCTTCATAAGCATCAGATGGCTCCATGCGAGAGAGGTAACAGCTCAACAATGCACTTTCTCCATGCATTCTTCTAGTCTTCACACGATCTGATGGGTTCCCAACGATCTGTTCTGGTGGATGATCTTGTATCCATCTTCTTCTCCTGGTTATTTCTTCATCAGATAACTCAGGATCAGGTTGATCTGTTGGTTCCTCAAATTCAGGGTGTGTTGTTGTCGTAGCATGAAATGGATTCTCATCTGGACTTTCTTCTGGATGTTGATCATCATTTGTGGTAATTGTATCATTGACTTCTGTTGATGATCTGTTCTCATCCAGGTTAGGTAGTAATATTCCCCCTTGCTGTATGATCTCCTCAGCAACAGGTTGAGTGATAATTTCTTCATCCTCACTCCTAGAATTCCAGATAAGAACATCTTCTAGTAATAGATCATTCATCCTTCTGGTTGTCACCTGATTGTCTGTCTGCTTTTCATCTGGTGATCTGTACTCAACAATAGACTCATCAAAAACAACATGAGGTGTTACTTCCACAATATGAGAATTCTTATTGTAAACTCGATAAGCTTTACTGATATCAGAATATCCTAAGAATATTCCAGGGTCAGTTTTGCTATCAAAAGTTTTCAACTGAGATTTCCCATTATTGTATATGTAACATAAAAAGTTCTAAAATAGGAGATCTTAGGCTTTCTGTTGTTCCATATTTCATATGGAGTCTTTCCATGTCTGAGTGTGATGGATGATCTGTTTTGAGTATAGCAGGCTGTGTATATAGCTTCTGCCCAGAATTTCTTCGGTAGATTTGTAGCATTAAGCATCGTGCGAGCTGCTTCTTTGAGTGATCTGTTTCTTCTCTCAACTACTCCATTCTGTTGAGGAGTTCGAGCAGCAGATGTTTGATGAGTGATTCCCATCTTGTTGCAATATGCTTCAATCTTCTGGTTGAGAAATTCTGTTCCTCGATCTGTTCTGATAGAGGTTATACTCATCTCTTTCTGTTTAGTGATTTTGTGTAGAAATTCAGGGAGCTTGTCTAGAGTCTCTTTCTTTTTCAACAGAAAGATGACCCAAGTGAATCTTGAGTAATCATCTATGATTACCAAAGTGTACTTTCTCCCATTGATACTTAGTGGTTTGACTGGTCCAAACAGATCAAGGTGTAACAGCTCTAGTGTCCTTGATGTTGAGTAAGCTGTTTTGCTTGTAAAGGATGATCTGGTCTGCTTTCCAGCTTGACAGGCATCACATATGTGATCTTTATCATACACCTGATCTGGTAGTCCTTCTACTAACTTTTCCTTGGCAATCCTGTTGATTGATTTGAAATTAAGATGACTTAATCTCTTATGCCATAACCAGCTTGTTTCTGATACAGTCTTAGTGACTAAGCAGGTCTCGATCTGATTTGTCCACTGGACAATATATAACCTATCCTGCAGTTTACCGGTAAGGAGTATTTCATCTCCTTCCTTATTCTTCACCAGACAGTTGTTAGTATCAAAAACAATCTGATTGCCATTAGCACAAAACTGACTTACAGAAAACAGATTGTGACTAAGACCCTCTACGTATGACACATTTGTGATAGTAGTCTTGCCTACTCTGATGTTTCCATACCCTCTGGTATACCCTTTTGAATTACATCCAAAAGTGACCTGTGGGCCTGGTTTCTCTATGTAATCTGTCAGTAGGTTCTTGTCACAAGTCATGTGTTTTGAACAGCCACTATCTATAATCCAGATAGTTCCTCTTGCTATCTTACTCCTTCTTGCAGTTCTTTGATCCTGCAATTAATCACACTTAGCTACCCTTTCAACGTTTGGGTGCTTGATTATTAGCAAACAATCCTTTTCGAATCCAGAATATTCTAGGGTTCGGAACAGCAATATAGCAGGTAATGATGTTTCCCTCATTATCCTTTTTAGATACAGAGTGTATTTCAGATGGATGAAATCTCTCTATCTTATCATTCTTCAATCCTTTCTTAACAGGTGCTGTCCTGTTGACATTATTGTTTGGTGGTGTCCTGTTGACACTTTTGTTGTAGACCTGATCTGGTTGTGTGTAGTAGGCTGGTTGTCCCATTGTTTGATGATATTGTCTATTCTTTGCATCTTTTATGATCATCTTTTGAGGATAACCCTTTTTGTTTTTCAAGTCCTTCACTTGATCTGGTATCTTCTTCCTTTCTGGTACGAAGTTTATAGTTCCTGAAGATTTTTCTGAGTGACCTGGATAACCTAATCCAGATGTGCCCTTTTGTTGCAGATTGATCAGCAGTTTGGCACGCTCATCACTCTTGTAGATCATTTCTTTTCCTTTCTTGATCTTTTCTTCAGCAACATTGTATCTTGAGATCAGATCCTTAACTTTTGAGTTAAGAGAGTGAATCTCACTGTCTTTGCTCTTGATCTGTTCTTCCAGATCAGCAATTTTGGCTACAAATTTAGTGTTTGCTGTGCTTAGAGTCTGCTCAATCTTCTTTAATCTGTCATTCTCTTCAACTACTTCTTTGAACAGTCTTTTGATGCTTGAGTAGCTTTTGAACATCTCATCTATTTCATTCCATGAGTATTCTGCTTGATCTTCACTTTCCTGTTCAAGATTATTAACATCATCTGAGGAATTTGAGTTGCAAGAATTTACCTCAACTTCATCTAGACCGTTGTCCAAGCCTACATAGCATTCATTCCAGCTTTCTTCGTCTTCAGCAATGAAAGCCTCATCATTTTCTGATGAACTGTCTGAGAAATGACTTGAGCTGCTTGAGTTCTGTTCAGCGATCATGGCTTTGCGCTCATTTTTAAGCTTTCGATCTCTTTTAGCTCTCAGTTCCTCTCTTTGGCTTCTGGACAGATTTGGACAATCTGTTTTGAAGTGACCTGTTCTGCCACATTCAAAGCATGTGTAATCTGTAGAGCTAGAGGTCTTTGTTGTTTTAGTAGTCTGCTGTTTAGATTCATTCTTGTCATCTGATCGATCATTGTTATACTTCCTGTTGAAGTTCCTCTTGTTATCCTTGTAGAAGCGTCTGTATTTCTTTGATCTGGTTTCCATTTTATCCATTCGTTTAGCTATCATTGCAAACTCTTTTAAGAGTTTGTCATAGCCTTTCTCTTCGTCTGGAGTAGTAGACTCAGAAGGATCATCTGGTTTGCTCTTCGCTTTGAAAGCTACCTCTTTGTCCTTCTTTGAGCTGCTTTCTGCCTCTTTGGACAGATGATCTGGTCCTCGAATTCTTTGAATGTCACATTCATGACCTTCGAGATGATCAAATAAGGCTTCAGTAGACAGATCATTGAAGTCTGCTCTTAGGGGTTGCATTGCAGCGTAGATCTCCCAGCTTGGTGGAAGTGCTCTAAGAACTTTCATGTTCTTCTCCCTTTGAGTGTACTTGTTCTTTTTGAACGCAGATATTTCTAGGAGAATTCCAGTGAATCTCATCTTCATCTGTTCTATTGTTTCGCCTGATTTCATCTTGAATTCATCGTATTTGTTGCAGGCTAGAGACAGCTTGTTCTCGATCATAACTTCAGATCCTAGGGCTAGGTCTCTCAAGGCTTCCCACATCTCTTTGGCAGTATCCAGATATTGGATTTTAGCCAGATGTATGCCTTTGACCGTGCTGGAGATGATCCCTTTGGCAAAGTCATCGAGGTTTGCCTCTCTTCTTTCTTCAGAGGTGTATTTTCGGGGATCCTTTAGGACAGTTTCTTTAACTGCTCCTGTATCTGTGATACGGGTAGTCTCTTCGGTGATTGCCAATGGCCCTTCTTCGATTACTTTCCACATCAAGCAGTGATGGGCTTTGAGGCACATTTTGATCCTGAAGCTCCATTCTCTGTATCCTTGAATAGAGAATTCTTCGCAAGCCCTGATAACAGAAGACTCCATAATAGACAGTATGCAAGTGAATGAAAAAGGTTTTCCTAGATCTATTCAAGTAGACCACGCAGGTTTTAACCTTGTGAAACAAAACAATGGTCAATTTGAACCACTGCTCTGATACCACTTGTTGGTCCCGAAAGAGCAAGGTTTGGTGTATGGGGGGGGGGAATAC
>JAPKLX010004405.1:0-10036 GCA_026898415.1 Leonotis leonurus
TCGAATTGCATCATCAAAACAATATAAGCTTGTGGGGTTCCCAACAATTTCCCCCTTTTTGATGATGTCGAAACCACACTTCACAATTTTCCTAAGTGTTGAAACCACAGTTAGTAAATGCAAAATTATAAAGCATTAAATAACAGGTGTAAACATTGCCTGGACAAAGAGTTATTGTCATCAGGTTGTTTTCATTCATAGCAATTGCTGTTATTACAGATACAGATATTTTAGAATTGACAGCTCGCTGTTACAGTTTGAATGAAAAGTTAATTACAAAAACTTCATTTAGGAGGTTGGCTTTGATCAGCAGATTGTTTCTTTAGAAGCTCAGCCATCTGTGCCCTCCTTTCTTCTACCATCTCCCTTCTCCTTAGCTGTGATGGGACTCCAAAACTAGCATAAATGCCATTGAATAGCATTCTATAATTTTTGTCATTAAAGTCAATTGGATATCCCATCTGTTGAGCAGCGTGATTGATGTGATTAATTATCTTTGTGTGATCCACCTCTGTGGTCCCTTCAATCCTTGGATACAGGAGTGTTGTTTTCTTTGGAGCAGCGAGAGAGTGACCTGTCATAGCAGATTGTCTAAACAGGTACTCAGTGAATGTTTGGTTCTTGTGCTGCTTAAGAAAATTTCGAAAAAGCTCATCCACATCTCCACCTTGTTCCTCCTTGTCAATCAGATAGTAATGTTGAATTACAAATTCTTTCATCAGTTGATTGAATCTAGCTGCCTTTGTGGAGTGTAGCCATGTCAGATTTGCTGGATCCTTGAATTGATATTTTTCGAAGAATTTAAACACAGGATTGGTTGGCTCTTCTTCCTCCACAGGCGAGCCCTCTTCATCTTCCTTATCTTTCATCGCTTGCTGCTTCTCATTTTCTGCTACGAACAGCTTTCGAAATTCTTCATTCTCTATTTGGTCATGTTTGTAGCCAGCGAGTACCATTTCCTCAGTTAAATTTTCTTCGCTGTATACTTCTTTTCCTTTCTTTGCAGCTAGAGCTTTAGCCTCTTTTGCTCTCTTCCTCTCCTCATTCTCCTTTTCCAGCTGTTTAGCTTCCGCTGCTTGTTTGGGATTTAGCTTTTTGGATCGAGCAGCAGGCTTCTTTTTCTTCTCCACTACCTGCCTTTCCTTCTTTCCTTCCCCCTTTTCGACATCATCAAAATCCTTAGAAATGATGAGTCGGAGGGAAGCAACTTCTTCTTTGAGCTCCTTGTACTTCTTTTTAATATCTTCTTTGTGCTGAAGACAGGTAGTGATATTTGCAGTCGCTTCTTCCATCCTCTTACTTGAACCAAGGGCAAAAGATTCTTGCTTCACAGACAGGTCGCTGTTCTGCTTCTTCATTTCTTTGATGGAATGTTGAATTTGCAAAGCATCATCCTTGGAAGCAAGTTTGAGAGCAGTGAGTTGAGCAGGTAGTATCCCCTTGACCTGTGCAGGCAGCTGTTCGTTGAGCATAGCAGGGAGTACTTTTTTGATCACCGATGGAATTGTGGTCTTTTCCATATCTAAAAACTGTTTTTCCACTCCCTCTCTCACTGTTTTGCACATGAGTTCACCAGCTGCCATCAGTTTCTTCTCAGATTCATCAACTGTTGTTTTCTTTATGTGGGACAGCTCGCTGTCTGTCTTTGTCTTGGCTTCATCAAAAATTTTGCGAATGTCATCAATCTTTTTGTTCAAATCTGCAGATAAGGAATTGTGAGCAGTATCAAATTTTGCTATAGCCTCTTGAATAGCCTTTTCCACAGCTAGCTGTTCCTTTTCTTTATCTGCACCTTCCTTTGCATCTTTCGCTCCTTCATCCTCCCTGGTTCCCTCATCCATTATTATTGTTTCAACCCTTGCCTGTGCTTCTTTCTCCACATCTTTGACAGATGGCTTAGCAAGCACCATGGCAGATGAAAAATCAGCAGATTGAAAATCAAAAGACTGAAGGTCAACAGCCATATTATACAGATCTTGCTCATTTTTGTAGAATGAGGCAATATCAACATTAAGCACAGCTGCCTCCTCCTTCATCTTTGTAAGTACGTAAGATCGGAAGAATTTGCGTGCGTCGGGTATGTCGATGAAACCAAAATAAGCAGTGAGCTTATTTTCCTCTATCTTCAGGTCGCTCAGTGTAAACAGGAGGAAGATGGCTTCCAAGATGTAGAATGGGCTATCTCGAATGTTGAGATAGACTTGGAGTCTTTTAGCCATTTCCAGTGTAGATGGAGTGAGTGAAATACCAGACATTTTCTCCTCAACATCTGCTGCCGCTGTCTCCTTCATCTGCTCATATAGCATGTGTGCTCCTTGCAGAGTTTCCTGCTTGTCGACAGCGGGCTGTTGGGATTCAATATGAATAGCAACAGCGGGCATACTGGTTCCTTGAACAGGTGGTGGTGGAGGTGTTGGTAGAATTGTTGTGATTGGCTCAGCATCAAAAATTGTATCATCAAGCTCATCAATGAGTTTACGAGCTGTTGGTTTTTCTTGTTTATTCTTTTCCTTCTCCTTCATTACCACAGGGGATGCCTTGGTTGTCTTCTTCCTTTTCTCAGCAGCTGGTCTTGCTTCACCTGCTGCCTTCCTCTTTCTTTGCTTCTCAACAGCGGCCTGTGCAGCTGCTGCTTCACCTACTGTCTTGGGTTTCTTTGTTGGTAACTCCCATTCACTGTTGGATTTGCCAACAAGAATCATTGCCTCTCTAAGTGACTCATCTGTCACTTTCCCAAAAATCTGAGCTGCTATACCGAGAGACATCTCTACCTGATGTCTAGACTTGGGTAAAATAGCATCTTGGTCAAACTCAATCGATCTGTTCCATGAATCTTTGTTGAAGAAGCCATCAATGATTGTGCTAATTTTAGTAGACAAACGAAGGGGTCGTTTGACATGCAAGTGAATGCATTGTCCATTCTCATTTTGTTTCATATCCACCTGCTTCTCTTCATCACTTATTAATTTTAACAGCGCCCTGCTCCAGTTGATGTCCAGGTTGTGGAGCACAGCTGTCATTACTCTAAGCTTCACTGGTGTTACAGCGTCAAATGTTCCTTGATGTCCTAGAAACACTCGCTGTACATAATCCAAGAGCAACCTATAGACAGGTAGCATGATTCCCCTGTTGAACGCCTTCCCGTCCCACTTCATCGGTTTGGCAACAATCATGTTGACTGTCTCCACTATCTGCTTGTGTGAGATATTTTCAAGTAACTCCCCTTCATCCGCCAGATTGTAAGTATGAAGAATCATATTAAGTACAGATGAGCGTGTAATCTCTCCTTTTCCCGTACGAATCTCAACTGTGTATTCTTCGTTTTCCTCCTCCATCCATGTGCAGTAAAAGTATGCCACTTGGCGAGGAAGGTAGAATCTTGGTTCCTTGGTGATTATTTTGTGAAATCCTAACCAAATTCACAAAATGTTGGATTAGAAATGAATAATAGGAGTAAACAGCTCGCTGTTCAATATTAACAAGTGAAGCAACAGCGAGACATCTAGACAGATAGTGTTTTAGTTATTTTGGCATTTAAGTGAACACTTGCAGCATGTTTAACAGTGAAACATATTCAAGCTATTTGAACCATTATTAACATAGGATCATGTAATATCAGTCCAAATCATGCTAGAAACTTGAGATTTTGAAGATTTATATGAAACGAGAGAATGAATAATCAAACTTCATATATATATACGAGCATATCCAATAAAAATTTAAAATCAATTTTATGTAATCCTAAACACAAATTGCAACCTGAGCATGCTTGAATCTTTTCAAATAACTCATCAAGGACTGTAAATCCATGATGATCTAGTATTGCTCTAGGTTCAGGAGAAAGACGAGCTTCGATTGTATGAAGCATTTGAGATGCAGAAATGGGTGAGTCAGCTTTGGATGGTGATGTACTGGCGTCGGAGTTAGACATTTTTAGAAAAGAACTTCGAACGATGCTTTGAGAGAGAGAGAATAAGATTTTGATTTGCAGAAAGCTTTGGTTGGTTTAACAATGGCGATTTTGTGAGAGAGAAGAATAAAGATGATAGCAGTTGTCTCTATACACATATATATAAGAAAATAATCAACGCACGGATTTAAATTTATAAATCAAATATTTTATTCTACGGTTGAGATTACTCCCTTAGATAAATATTTTCCCGCTCAACTTCAATCGGATGTTGTACGCCATCGTTTTGGTCATCCAAAAGGTCACATCATTGCTTCGATGCTGTAACCGAGGACATTTCATTAAATGCGCCTTTCTTTTTCTTCCACCTTTTCTGACACTCGACGATTGGCATTATTTAACCTATTACTCATTAGACATAAATATGTAAAGGTAAAAATTAAATGAATTGAATTTAATTCCACCTTGGTTGAGCTAGCAGATAGTGATAGTGAATGTTTTGGAACAGCTCGCTGTTGGTTCCTCAACCGCTTACTGTAGAGCAGCTTTGCTTTAGAACAGCTCGCTGTTGATTTCATTTGTGAAGTATGTTGCCTTGGTTCAACATCTTTCTACCTTCAACAGATAGTGATGACTCTTGATTGTAATCAACAGCTCGCTGTTGACATTTTCTGTTCATGATAGTAATTAGTATGACTTCTAGCTGTTCCCCCTTGATGGATCATAACAGCTAGCTGTTATTATTAACAGAGCGAACAGATAGCAGCTAGCAGATAGTGAACAGATTGCGAACAAATATCAGCTAGATAGATAGCATTGAAAACAAGCATTTAGTGAGAGAAAAAAAATGAAATGTTCTCGTTACAGATTGATGAATTTTACAACAGCTCGCTGTTGATGAGACATTGCTATCTGTCTCGACAAATTTCTTCTAGCTGATGTTCTAGATGAGAAGCAAATTAAGAGTGTAACAACTGATTGTTTTGTACCATTCACAATTTGTTGTTTACACTTGTACCTTCTTCGTTTAGGTTAACGAGACCTAATTTTCCGCATAGCATTTTAAAACGATCTTCTGCCAATGCTTTTGTGAGAATGTCAGCTCGCTGCACTTCTGTATGAATTTTCTCTATTTTGATGTTCTTCTTCTCTACGTGATCACGTATGAAGTGATGTCGAACATCAACATGTTTGCAGCGAGTGTGGAGTACTGGATTTTGGGTGATGGCTATAGCACTCGAGCTATCACAAAATATGGGAACTGTTTCCATGTTGACTTCATAGTCTTTGAGTTGTTGCTTTAGCCATAATATTTGTGCTGTACAGCTACCTGCTGCCATGTACTCAGCTTCTGTTGTTGAAGTTGCAACAGATGTTTGTTTCTTGGAAAACCATGAGATGAGTTTGTTTCCAAGAAATTGGCAAGTGCCTGATGTTGATTTTCTATCTAGTTTGCAACCTGCATAATCAGAATCTGAGTAGCCAGTTAGTTCAAAATTGTCATCACATGGATACCATAAGCCTATTTCTGTTGTGCCTTTGAGATATCTAAGTATTCTCTTAGCTGCTTCCATGTGAGATTCTTTTGAATTTGCTTGGTACCTAGCACAAACACCAACAGCAAAAGTAATATCAGGTCGACTAGCAGTTAAATATAATAAAGATCCGATAATACCACGATACAATTTTGAATCAACTGCTTTTCCAAGCATATCTGGACCAATCTGTCCATTTGTTTGCATTGGTGTCTTCGCTGGTTTGCTCTCTTTTACTCCGTATTTTGTGATGAGATCATTGATGTATTTAGATTGATTGATTAAGATCCCATCAGTAGATTGTTTGACTTGTAGTCCTAGGAAGAAATTCATTTCTCCCATCATGGACATCTTGTACTTTTCCTGCATGAGCTTGCTAAATTTGTTACAAAGGAATTCACATTTTGATCCAAAAATAATGTCATCAACATAAATTTGAACTAAAAGGATATTATCTTGGACTTTGATTGTGAATAAGGTTTTATCCACTGATCCTCGCTTGAATCCAGATTGTAACAAGAAGGTGGACAGAGTCTCATACCAAGCTCTAGGAGCTTGTTTTAGACCATATACGGCTTTGATCAATCTGTACACCTTGTCTTCATTTCCTTCTTCAAAACCAGGTGGCTGCTCCAAATAAACTTCTTCTTCTAAGATTCCATTGAGGAATGCACTTTTTACGTCCATCTGGAATACTTTGAAGCGTTTATATGCAGCATAGGCCAGAAACAATCTGATAGCTTCTAGTCGCGCAACAGGAGCAAATGTTTCATCAAAGTCGATCCCTTCCTGTTGGCAATATCCCTTAGCGACTAGCCTTGCTTTGTTTCTCACCACTTCACCTGTTTCATCTCTCTTGTTTTTGTAAATCCATTTAACTCCAATCACACCCTGATGCCTAGGTCGATCCACTAAATACCATACATCATTTCTTTTAAACTCATTTAGCTCTTCTTGCATGGCATTAGTCCAGTCAGCATCTTGTAAGGCTTCATCCACGTCTTTGGGTTCTGTATGAGACAGATAGCAGCTTAGTAATGCACTTTCACCATGCATTCTTCTTGTCTTGACTCTATCTGTTGGGTTCCCAACTATGAGATCAGATGAATGGCTATCTACCCATCTTCTTCGCCTTTTCATTTCTTCTTCAGTTACCTCAATTTCTAGTTCCTCAGGTGGATTGTCGAATTCTGGATGATCTGTGATAGGAACATTAAATAGTGTATCAGTATTAATATCAAGATTTTCAAAGTTATTAATAGGGTTGGGAACAGTGGGTGGTTGTTCAAGAACTGGAACAGGTAGCTCAACAACAGGTGGTTGTGAGCATTCGTCAGCTGTGTTTCCCCCTTGATCTGTTCCCCCTTCATGTAGTAATTCTACAGCAGATTGATCAATGTTTTCTTCCTCTTCTCCTTCTTTACGTGGACTCCAAAGAAGTATATCCTCAATCACTCGATCTGTGGAGTTTCTTAAAGTTGTAGGTGAATATCCATCCTTTGAGGGAGCACAATCTGTTCCTGAAACCTCAAAGGTAGATTCATCAAAAACAACATGTGGTGTTACTTCCACAACAAGAGTTCTTTTATTAAAAACACGATAAGCTTTACTGATGTCAGAATATCCTAAGAAAATTCCTTGATCAGTTTTGCTATCAAATGTTTTTAATTGTGTTTTCCCATTGTTGTGAATGTAACACTTGCATCCAAAAGATCGAAAGTAAGTTATTCGAGGCTTCCTGTTATTCCATATTTTGTATGGAGTTTTTCCGTGGCGTAGAGTGATGACAGATCGATTTTGCGTGTAGCAGGCAGTGTTTATTGCTTCAGCCCAGAACTTCTTAGGAAGATTGATTTCGTTGAGCATTGTTCTAGCTGCTTCCTTAAGTGATCTGTTTTGCCTTTCCACGATTCCATTTTGTTGAGGTGTCCTAGCTGCAGATGTTTGATGTTGAATTCTCATCTTTGAGCAGTAGGCTTCAATCATATGATTGATAAATTCAGTTCCTCGATCAGATCGAATTGTGACGATGGATGTTGCCTTCTGATTTGATAATCTGTTCAGCAGGTCGGGCAGCTTTTCCAAAGTCTCCTTTTTCTTGTACATGAAAATAACCCATGTAAATCTAGAGAAATCATCTATAACTACGAGAGTATATTTTCTACCATTTACACTTAATGGAGATACAGGTCCAAAAAGGTCAAGGTGGAGAAGTTCTAGATTTCTTGAGGTGGAGTGAGCTGCTTTAGTTGGAAATGAAGCTCTTGTTTGTTTTCCTGCTTGGCAAGCTTCACACACATGATCTTTGTCATAGGTTTGAGCAGGTAGTCCTTCAACCAGGTTGTTTTTCACCAGCTTGTTGATGGACTTGAAGTTTAAGTGACTTAGCCGTTTATGCCATAACCAGCTGTTTTCTGCATTTGACTTTGTTACAAGGCAGGTTTCAATTTGGTTATCCCACTGCACGATGTATAACCTGTCCTGCACAACCCCGGTAAGAAGAATCTCTTCTCCTTCCAAATTCTTGACAAGACACTTGTTAGCTGTGAATTCTACTTTCTTATTATTAGCACAAAACTGACTAATAGAAAATAGATTATGATTTAGTCCCTCAACATATGAAACATTAAGAATAGTGGTGTTACCAACTTGGAGATCACCATAACCTTTTGTATACCCTTTTGAGTTTCCTCCAAAGGTAACAGTTGGTCCAATGCACTCCTTGTAGTTGGTTAACAAGTCTTTGCAGTACGTCATATGTTTAGAGCATCCGCTATCAAGTATCCATACTGTGCCACGAGCGGTGTGCTTTCTTCTCAATGATCTCCTTTCCTGCAATAAACAATTATTTAGCTACCCTACTGAATGAGGGTGCTTTGTTAGTAGACATGGTTCCTTTTGGAACCCAAATTTGTCTAACTATAGTCACATTCTGAGATGGCCTGATCTGTCTGCCGCTGAAGTCGATGTATACTATCTGTTTCCGTTTGGCAGATAGTTGTGTTGTTGCAACGTGTTTCCTTGGAGCAGGTGGAATGGTCGATTGAGATTTGGAATTAGCAGTTGGCTGTTGTCTTCTATGGTGTTGGGGAACAGGTCGCTGTTGATGAGCTTCCTGTCTTTGATGATGGTAGACTGCAGGTTTTCTCTGGTTGAATGGTGGAGGAGCTCGCTGATGGTTGTCTTGTTGAGCAGGTTGATTTATCCTTTGAGCAGGTGGTTTTCTTTGATGAAAACCAATTCCTTGTGTAGTGAACCTTTGTTGTTGCTGTCCTTGATCCTTGATCAAGATTGCTTGCGGCTGTCTAGCATTATTGTTGAGGTTTACTACTTTGTCTTTTCCCTTCTCCTTGACAAAGTTTCCTTTAGGTGGACCTTTGTCAACTCCATCAAATCCAAGTCCTCCATGATCTGACGATCTCCTTTGCATATCATTGATGAGATGAACTCTGTCTGATTTTTTGTGAATGTAATAATTAAGCATTACACCAAAATTCTCCGCCTTGTTGTTCGCCGACGATTCTCTTTCAATCAAATCCGAGATTTTAGCATTAAGAGCGTAGACTTCTTCACTCTTGTTCTTTATCTGCAGAAGCATTGCCTTCTCTCTATCATTGAATGAAGCACTTACTTTCTTCATTTCTTGTATGGTGTTGGCCATTCTTCCGTTTTCCTTAATGGCGTGTTTGAACATCTTGTTCAACCTTGCATAATCTTCCATTAACTTAGAGAAATCTTCCATGGACAGGTCATCCTCTTCATCTTCCTCCTTTTCTATCTCTTCTTCTTCATTACCAGAATCATAAATAGGATGATTAGAAGAAATAGAATCTTGATAATTTACCTCAATATTGTCTAGTCCATTGTCATGGCCCATGAGACATTCATCCCATTCAAAGTCAACCTCGTTTGCTACAAATGCTTCGTCATTTTCGGTTGAGCTGTCAGAGAGATGTTTGGAAGCAGATTGTTCTTCAGCGATCATTGCCTTGCGTTGTTCCTTGAGCTTTTGATCGCGTTTGCTTCTTAACTCCTCTCTCTCAGCTTGAGTAATATCTGGACAGTCCGTCTTGAAATGGCCTTTCCTGCCACACTTAAAACAAGAGTATTCTGACAGGTCAGCTTTAACATAGGAAGTTGATTTTACCTCATTCTTCCTATCAGGTCGATCACCAGATCGATTTCTTCCTTTGAAGCTTCGATTATTGTCTTTGTATAGACGTTTGTATTTGTTTGCTCTCATCTCCATTCGTTGAAATCTTTGAGCCATTAGAGAGTACTCCTCAAAATAGTTCTTTGAGGGATAGTCCTCATCTTCTGATGTTGATGAGTCTTTTATTGTGACAATAGGTTGAGATTTCTTCACTATCTCCTTTTCTTTTAGCTTTGCCTTAAAAGCTGTTTCTTTATCTTTGTTACCTGTAACAGATGGTTTGCTAGAGGGAGAGTTAGTTGAACCATGAATACGATTGATTTCGTATTCATTTCCAGTTAGTAAATCAAATAAAGCGTCAATGGTTAGAGAATTGAACTCTGGCATCATGGGATGCATTGCCGAGTATATCTCCCAGTTGGCAGGTAGAGCACGAAT
>JAPKLX010000791.1:0-43727 GCA_026898415.1 Leonotis leonurus
GGAGATTTGACTGAAGATCAGCTGAAGATGCGTTGTTTCTCCTACACATTGAAGGACAGAGCCAAACAATAAGCTTAGTTTGGTAGAAACACTAAAAGAAAAGGTCGATAACTAAGAGTAACATGTTAATAAAATCTATAAAAAAATTAATATTATCATCCATCACTTGTTCAACTAGATGATGATTATCCATTCATTCTTTTCTTCAGTCATACAAATGTAATTACGTGCTGTCATTTGTATCATCTGATTCAAATGGAAGGTTAAGATTGATGGATATAGTTCTAAAACTAAAGTACTACTCTTTTCGTCCACCAAGTATTTGCATACTTGATTCAGCACGGGCTTTAACGAATGTTATAAATGTGTTGTGAATGAGGTAAGGACCCATAATATTTATTCATTAAATATTTGTATGTAAGTGAAAAAAACATTTGTAGTTGATTAAGAAATAAATTAAATATGTTAGGGTTTGTATACCTTAAAGCATGTTTTATGTTTGGACGATGTATTAAACCTGATTTCTATTCCATGAGAATAAATGTTTATATCATTGGTTTGTTATTTATTATTATTTGAATTGCAAACAAGTTCATTTATTACAATTGTAGACTGTGTGGTGGATCGATGATCACAGAAGGTAACACAGTCGACTCCTTTGTAGTATAAAGTCACAGTCTAGACAGACTTGAATAGTCTAGTCGGTGAAGATTGTGATATCATTTGATGCGAGAACTGACCTTAGCCCGCAGAATGATGTTGGTATGTATAAGCGGATACACATGCTTTACGTATACACATTGAGAAGTTTTACAGTGAGATAAGTTCTATGTGCTGATACTTAGAACGAGGTGTCGAAAATTAATTCATTTTGTAATCTGTGACGATGACATTAGTATATACGTTTGATTATATGTTGCTTTGATTCATCTACGTTTGCGGATTTTTTGTAACCCTAAATAGTGATGTCTTGGGCGGTAATGATTGGCTTAGCTAGAAGTGCTCGATTATCAGTCGTACAGAATCACATCTCGATTAACACGAGTTGATTAAATCCGCATGAGGCGTTCTGAAAGGTTTATTGCAAAAGAAACCGGCCGGTTGAAATTTATTCCATATGTAATAACTAAGGTTTGAACCGGATCACTCATGAATAAATATATTAATTAATTATGAGTTGTCAACAAAATTAATTAATTAATGGATTTAGTAAATCTTAAACGCGAGAAATAATTAATGACAAGAGGGTTACATCCGTAATTCGAATGGATCAAGATGAGTTCAATTTTTATTCTATAGTGGAGTCGGTAAATATTTATATTCTAATGACACTTTATTGCATTTTCATGGAATAATTAATTTGAGGATAAATTAATTCAAATTAATTAATTTAAGTCTAATGTGGACCAAACAATTAATTAAATTTAATTGGGCCCAAAAGTTATTTGAAAATTAATTTTATTAAATGATGGATTTGACAAAGTTAAAATTAATTTTAAATTATTCAAATTTGAATTTGAATAATAGATGGAAACTGCAAGAGATAAAAGTGGGGTATTAGTTCTATTATTTGAGATCTTATCCATTCACCTTAGAAACTCTAACTTAAGCCAAGGTATCTATATATAGGGAACATAAAGGGGCCGATTTTCTCCCCCTAACAAGCTAGAGAAATCGGCCAAATAGAGAGAGAAACTCTCTCTAATTTTCGAAAAATTAAGGATTATTCAAAGCTCTATTTTTCGTTCATCTTGTTCTTTTAATTACTAGATAGATTCTCTCACACGATATTCTAGTATATACATTGAGATATGTTAGAAGTTTCTAAGGTTGGATCATGGGAGATCAAGAGAAGAATTCCAACGGTGTGGATTGTTGTTTGATAGCTAACGATCCAAATCATTTCTCCACAAGCGAAGGAGTAGCAAATGAGAATGTATAAATTTATTAATTCCGCATTTATATTCTCCTATGCGGTATTAACTGTTAATAAAAAAATTATTATTCGTATGATTAATTAAACATGTGGATCCTACGAATTCATGAGCCCCTCACACGGGTTCTATCAGTTGGTATCAATGTCGGTCGCAAGATTTTAATTTTTTATATAAATTGATTTTAATTCTTATTTATTTGCCTATGATCGTAATTTGATATTATGATGCTAGATTTAATTTTAACATTATATTTGTGATATTACGTGGCTTATATGATTTAATACCACTTTTATTCATTTGTTAGTTTTTCTGTGCCCAGTTTGAGGCTTTAATGTAATCACATGGGGTTGACCGTGTTAGATTAGGTAGTATTTCCTTGTATATTTCATATATATTATGTAATTTGAGTGGGAGATAAATCTGCACGAAAAATAAGACGGAGAACGGAGGCCGAAACCGGATCGTGGCGTGAGTCGCGGGGCCACCCGGCAGGTGGCGCCAGCCCGCGCGCGAGGGCCGCAGATACACATGCTTTGTGTATACATATTGAGAGGTTTCACAGTAAGATAAGTTCTACTTGCTGATACTTAGAGTGATGGAAATTAATTCATTTCTTAATTTGTAACGATTGTTTCAACTAAAATTGTTTCGAGTTGCTCGCAATCTAACGTGGTCGTCTAGAAATGATAAGTAAACCCAAGTCGTATTCTCAAAGAAATTTAATTCTTTGTTCAACTATAAAGCAATTAAAAGATTGTTTGGAGATTTTAAAGCTAGGGGGAAAAAATATAAATTACGAAAGAGGATAAATTCTAGACTACTAAAAATAAATGAGGACATAATTCAAAGACATGAATTTAAAGAGAACAAACGGATTGCGAAGTGAGGAAACGAGTTGCGAATTAAAAAGGACAATTGATTCCAATCTAAATCAGAACTAGATTGAAATCACCACGAAAGAATTATGAAAGTAAAAGTAACTTGGAATTGGAAATAGCAAAGACGTAGAATAGAGAAACGAAATAGAAATACGAAAGCATAAATAAATAAATAAATAATCTCAATAAATGAATCGAACCCAGAATTGAAAGCGGAAGCAAAAGTAGTTCATAAACTTGAATGGAAGAACTTGAATGTTGTAATCGGCTATCCTTCGCAATCAAATACTAAACTAAGAATAATTAACTAAAAATCATAAATATCGATCCTAGAACGATGAGTCGAGAGGTACTTGGAATAAAAGTGTCTAGAGTAGAAAAAGGTAAGTCATAGAATGAGAAAACGTGTCGCCTTTTTATTGAAGTTGAGGAGGTTAGCGGTCTCCTAAGGGTCAGAGACCGCTGACTAGACTGGTGCCGTGATCCACGCGCGGCCGTTGCGCTAACTCCCCAGGTCAGCCGCTGCGGAGCCAGCGGTCGCTGACCGTGGTCTTCGTCCCCTCGCGTGCTGGCTCGGTCTAGGCCACTGAGAGGCCTAGTCAGTGGCCTCCTTAGGTCCCCCACGGGTGCTAACTTGTGCTCTCGGCCCTTGTCTTCATTCTCTCGACATTTCTCGATCTTTTCTCGTCCCGTTTCCAACTTTAGCACTTTTTTTAGCTCGGGATCTTGAAACATAAAATGAAACGTAAATCGAGCCCGAAACAATGCAAAATGAGAAAACTACAAGAATAAAGAAGATGAATATACGAGTTTAGACGACCAAAAAGAGGTTAAACAACCCCTCCACACAAAAAACCTTGTTTGTCGTCAAGCATAACTTAGTCTAAAATATCCATAGGAAAAATCTAACACGACATGCATTTTCGACAAGACTTAAAATCATTCCCAAAATTAATCTATTTATCATCATGTCACGTCACATAGAGATCATAGAAGTAAGTGGCCCACGTTGGCTAGATACTCATCAATTCGAACAAAACAAAAACAATAATGCAAACGGTAACATCGAGATCACATAACCGGCTAGAGTTTTTATTCATCACTTTATTGGCTTCTCTTTTCTTTTTCTTTTTAAACATGAGGAATATTAAGGACAATGTTCACCGGGTGTGTACTCTGAATGTTCGGGTTTTCCCGGTGTGGTTTCTAATACCCATCTCTTTTATAGATTTGAATTTTGATTAAGAGAGTGAGGTAGAATCCTTATATACTCCTATCTTAATGATCTCACAAAGATAATTAGAACAATGTAAAGTTACATGGTCATTGTCGTGAGGTATGAACAATTAGGGGTTTCCTAATGTATCCTCACGCGGTTTCCCGTGCTCATGGTTCCTAGAAGAGCAGAGATTTCTCAACAAGTTCATTTTTCATTATTAAACAAGGATACACAATAAGTGGTACTATTTCGATCATTCTCTTAAGATTAAAAATCCGGTCACATGTTCCCCACATTCCTATGTTCATCTAACGTTTCATAACACGAATCAAGTCAAATTAATCAAAGCTGTCAAATCATATCATATCACAAACACTTGCCATGACTCGATTCAACCACAAGATATCAAGACAATGTAACTTAAGAATAATCAAAATTTTGCAACAAACGAAACACTAAAATAAAGGACGAACGCATGCACTTAAAAGGCACCCCTCCCCCTATAAAGATAGAGCAATGCCCTCATTGCAGAAAATAATGAGCTATAGAGTAGAGATAAGAGAGACATCCCTAAAGTGCTGCATTCAGTGCGAAAACAAGAATAAGAACAACTTAAAAATTAACCTGAAAACAAAGGGAAAAACAAAGGTTAGCCAATCACACACTCACACGAAAATAAAGAAAGCAATAAATGTACCTCAACAGTGAGACGGAGGGTGGGCGGTTGGTCCACCAAAAGTCCAATACGACCATTGTTGCTGCATCTCACGTAAGAGTTTTTTTTGCTCCTCCGTCGACTTTTGATGGGCTTCCCATTGTGCATGGTGGTCTACGAGTTGTTGGGATAGGTTTTTGAGGCTGTGTTGATGTCGCGGATGTCTGAGCGCATATCACTAATGTCGGTGGTGACGGTGTTCACGAATTACTCCCATTGGGAGTTCCACTGAGGTTTGGCACCCCATTGAAATTGGGTACCCCAATCGAATCCTCCGGTAGCATCTGCCGTGTCAAAGCTTAGCCAAGAGGCATCGACTTCCCCGTCAACTTCCTCCTCGGCTTCTTCCTCGGACTGGGACTCTTCATTGGCCTCCATTTTAATATCCCCCGCCTTGTCTTGGTCTTGAGTTGCTCGGGAGGCAACTTGAGTGTTGAGATATCGCCTGACATAATGGTGTCTCTCCTGAGGAACCAACTCTGATTGTGAACGGGCGAACGATGCTCCTCTCAGATTATGCATATCAATATTCTTGGTCTTAACGAACTCATTGTTCGGGTGAGCTAGGCCATCCGCACGGAAAAGGTTGAGGTGAATGGCCAAGGAGTTCGTGAGTTGGAGCATGGATGCATGGGCCCGCTTCCGACTTTGTATTGATTGGATGGATTCAAAGATGAAGGAGGAAGGACAAATCTTCTTGTTGAATGCACAGTGGAGTAGGAAACACTCCACTATTTTAATTTTTTTGCTTATTCATTGCTCGAGATGCAAAAGGTGATGAATTTGTGTAGTATACCTATCTCGGGATCTCGTAAAAATCCGCTGGGCATGCCTCCTGATGCCCAATTCCTAAAACCTGTCAAATTATGCCAAGCTAGATTTGAATTAAATTCTGGGGGCACCCGATGGTAACCCGAAGTGGGAAATCTAAAGATGGATGTCATCATAGAAGCAGTCACAGTATCAAACAAACCATGATAACGAAATTTAAAAGATTTAACATCCGCAACAACATTAGATGTGGTCGGAAATTCAAGTCCTAAAACCATCAACTTCTAGTCTAGCATATTTTTCGAACCCAATATTTTTCAATAAGCTATTCACTCTAGAAGAAATTCCTAAGCTATCCAATAAGTCTCATTCAAGAATGCGAGGTGCGGTAATATCAAGTGATGTGTACCTTAGGTATAATTGGCCCTCACTTGCATTGTAGATGGGGAATGGGGCGTTGTAGCTCGAAAGATAGTCACATATGGGGTGAAATTTGTCCTCGTCCCCTCCTTGGTGGCTCGATTTCCCAACTTCGGTGGTTTTGGATCTTTTCCTCCCCATGGTAATTTTTTCAAACACTTGGTGGACAAAGAGAGTGTGGATTTGGGGTTTGGAGATTTGGATGACTTTGTGCTGGGAATTGAATTTTGTTCGGATAGGATGAAAGAGGAAGAGGAAATGATGGTGAATATGAAAAATTGGAGTGAAAGGATGAGTGTAGAAAGACTAATTGAAAGAGGGAGATTGAAGAAGGGCTAGGGTTTGGGGAGTTGGGGGAAGATTAGAAGAGAGAATGGGTGAAAAAGATGAGAGAAAGGGTTAAAAGGGTGTGGCAGCCGTGTAATTCAGCGACCGCATAAGGTCAGCAGCTGCTGAGATGTGCTCTCGAGGGTGGGTCTTAAGTGCTGGCATAATTTTATGAAAGGAGCAGTCAGTGACCGCTGACTCGAGGGCGGGGCATCACTAGGCTCTGGCACGGGAGCTGGCGCGGAATGGGCGCTGGGTCAGGGGCCGCTGAGTGAGCCACGGTCGCTGACCATACCTCACGTGAATTCTCTCTGTGCTCTTCTCCGCGGGCGCTGAGTCATCGTGCCCGCAACTTAGCCTCTCGTCGGGTCTTTTTCGGGCTGTAAATTTTCTTTTCGTTTCTCATCCTAGTTTCCTCCTAACTTGGGAACACTTACGAACAAAGTAAAAGACAATTTAAAACTAACAAAACAAAGAAGATAAAAATTAAAGGATGAAAATACGGGAAAAAGAGCGTGGGTTGCCTTGCACGAAGCGCTTGTTTCACGTGTTTAGCTTGACGAGATGAAATTAACTCAATGGAGGATCGGAGACAGGAGTTGAATCCACGCTCGGAATAAATGTGTCTAGATTCTTGAGTCGGAAAAGGTAAGGCCTAGAATGAGAAAATGTGTCGCCTTTTTATAGAAGTTGAGGAGGTTAGCGGTCTCATATGGGTCAAAGACCGCTCACTAGGCTGGTACCGTGTTCCATGCATGGTCGTTGCGCCAACTCCCCGAGTCAGCCACTGAGGAGTCAGCGGTCGCTGTTTAGTCCCTTTTTGGTCGTCTAAACTCGTATATTCTTCATTTTTATTCTTGTAGTTTTCCCATTTCGTATGATGTTTCGAGCTCGATTTACGTTTTATTTTATGTTTTAGGATGATGAGCTAAAACAGGTGCTAAAGTTGGAAAAAAGACGAGAAAAGATCGAGAAATGACGAGAGAATGAATAAGGAAGCCGAGAGAGCATGTCAGCGGCCGCGGGACACATATGGACCGTTGACTAGGCCTCTCGGTGACTCATGAGCGAAGCGCACCCTGGCTGACTAGGTCAGTTCGGCCAAACGGCCTAGTGCAACGGCCACACGCAGAACATGGGTCCAACCAAGTCAGCAGTTTCTGACTTTAGGAGACCACTAACTTCCCTTTTTTCCTCTATAAAAAGGTGACGCGTTTTCTCTTTCTAGGACGTACTTTTTAATATTCAAGAGACCTTTTTCCCGATTCCTTGCACTTATATTTCCAGTACCTCTCGACTCATTGTTCTAGGTTCGATATTTATGATTTTTAGTTAGGCTTTTTTAGCTTTAGTATTCGATTCTGAAAGGTAGTCATTCCAACATTCTAGTTCGTTATTCTTCCGTTTATCGTTGTGGATTCAATTTCATTCCAGTTTATGAATCAACTTTGCTTCCGTTTTATATTCTGGGTTCGTTTTTATTAATGAGTTCCTTTATTTGTTTATGCTTTTGTGTTTCTATTTTATTTATTTATTTTACGTTCTTTTCGACTTCAAAGTCCAAAGTACCTTCTACGATCTTTTTAATTCCAAATCTCCAAGTCACTTTTATTCTTTTCAAATTCGCAACTCATTTTCTTAGTTTAACAATTCATTTCCTCGTTTATTTTTATTAGTTTAGGATTTACATTCTTTCGTATTTTATATTCCCCGCCTAGTTTTAAAACCTTCAGACGATCTTTTACTTACTTTCGTATTGAACAAAGAATTAAATTTCCCTGCTAAGTCTTCCTTGAAAATACGACTTGGGTTGACTTATCATTGCTAGATGACCTCTTTAGATTACGAGCGACTCGAAATAATTTTGGTTCTTATCCCTTCAACCCGGATCACTAACCAATTGGGCATCGGTGTGCGAGAAATCCATGTTGAAGTACTACCCGCATCACAAAACTCAAGCGGTACGTACTAAGATAATGAATTTCGTGCAAACCCACGTCTAGCCATTCCATGAGGCGTGGGAGAAAATCTAAGAACTGCTACAAAATTGCCCCCATCATCAAATGGGACCGGAGATGCTTTGTCAATTCTTCTATGGCGGTCTGCTTCAGAACACTCAATTCATGATAGACAGTTCGGCGGGAGGAAACATTGCAGTCAAGACAACAGAGGAGATGAATGATATCTTCGAGACCTTAGCTGCAAGTTCTCAACAAAAATTCTCTCGACCAAGATGAATGGAGGCCAGTGCAGTGACGACAAGTCCCGATCTTAAGAAATAAATGGTGGAGATGATACGGGAGTCACAAGAATTGAAGATGAATTGACCCCCATCACCATCTGTACAGAAAGTTGCACCTGAGTCATGCGGAATTTGTGGCGACTATGGCAACGTTGTGGAGGGATGCCAACGAATGAGGGAGATGACACCTGAAGGACAAGCTGAGATTTACGCTGCACAGAGATTCACACCCTAGCCTCAACCTCAACAAAATTCAAGATGGAGACCCCAATTCCAATGGCATGGAGCACAAAACTTCCAAAACAGACGGCCCCCTGCGCATAATTTTCAACCTCAATATCAACAGCAACAGCAGTAGTACCCACAGCCACCACAATATTTTCCTCCACAACAACAACAATTTTTCCCTCCGCATTAGCATGTTCCTCCTCAGAAATCATCGTCCTCATCCCCTCCTTGGTGGTTAGATTGCCCAACTTCATTGGTTTTTGATCTTTTCCTACCCATGGGAAATTTGGCAAACACTTGGTGGGCAAATGAATGTATGAAATTGGGTTTTGGGGTTTTTGGTGATTTAGTGGTGGGAATTGAAATTTGTTCGGATAGGATGGAAGATGATGTGGAATTGATGGTGAATCCAAAAAATTGGAGTGAAAGGATGAGTATGGAGAGAGTAATTGGAGGATGAAAAATGGGGAAGGGTTAGGGTTTGGGGAATTTGGGAGAGAAAGAGTGGAATAAGTGGGAGAAAAGAGGGAAAAAAAGAGGTCTTAATGGGTATCCTCCGTGTAACTCAGGGGTTAGTGGCCACTGAATAGTGCTCTCGGGAATGTTTTTGGGAAGCTGGGGAAATTTACATGGGGAGTGGTCAGCGACCGCTGACTCGAGGTGTGGGCGTGCCGCTGGTCGCTGGTGTGGTGTGGCACGGGACAGCGGCCGTTGACCATGCCTCACGTCAAATCTCTCCGTGCTCTCCTTCGCGGGCTGAGTGTGCTGCGCTCGCTAACTTGTCCCCTCTCGGGACTTTTTCGAGATGTGATTTTTCTTTTCGTTGTGTTTCTCATTCCGGTTTCCTCCTAACTCGGTAGCACCTATGAACAATGAAAAAATAAAAGTAAAAATTTAAAACTAACAAAACAAATAAGATGAAAATACGGGAAAGAGAGCGTGTGTTGTCTCCCACAAAGTGCTTGTTTCACGTCGTTAGCTTGACGAGATGAAACTAATTCAATGGGGAATTGGAAATGTGCGTTGACTCCACAACTTCGGGCATGGAGTCACCTTCAATGTACGATTTTACCTGATATCCATTTACGCGAAAGAATCCTCCCCTTCGTTATCATATAGTTCAACGGTCCCGGATGGTATTATGTCCTTGATCACGAATAGGCCGCTCCATCTTAATTTGAGTTTGCCCGGGAATAATCGAAGTCTAGAATTGAACAGTAGAACTTTCATTCCAGGCTTTAATTCCTTGTGCACAATTCGGCGGTCATGGATCCGCTTCACTTTGTTTTTGTAGATCCGTGCACTCTCATAAGCCTCGTTCATAAGCTCATCTAGCTTAGAAATTTTGAGTGATCTCCTCTCGGCTGCATTGTCGAGGTTGTATGTCGCTGCCTTGATTGCCCAATATGCTTTGTACTCTACTTCGACCGAAAATGGCACGCCTTCCCATACACAAGAGTGTATGGGCTCATCCCAAGAATGCTTTTGAAAGCCGTCCTCTATGCCCATAAGTCATCATTTAGCTTGACTGCCCAATCTTTCCTGGATGGTTTCACGGTTTTTTCCAATATGGCCTTCACTTGCCTATTGTTTGTTTCGGCTTGCCCCGAGGTTTGTGGGTGATATGGGGTGGCAACTTTGTGTGTGATCTCGTTATTCTTCATCAATCTTTCGAATAGTTTGTTGTAAAAGTGTTTTCCTCCATTGCTAATGATAGCTCGAGGGAATCCAAATCTACACAAGATGTTTTCTTACACAAACTTGAGAAAAATATTAACATCACAAGTCCTAGTGGGGATAACTTCAACTCACTTAGACACATAATCAACGGCTAATAGAATGTACTCGTATCCAAAATATTTAGGGAAGGGACCCATGAAATCTATACCCCACACGTCGAAGATTTCGACTATCAAAATGTTTTGGAGAGGAATCTCGTTGTGGCGACTTATGAATCCAACTCGTTGGCATCTATCGCATGCTAAATAAATGCATGTGTTCTTGAAAAGAGTTGGCCAAAAGAGCCCGCTTTGCAAAACTTTATGTGTCGTCTTTTGTCCTCCAAAATGGCCTCCACATGGGGATTCGTGGCAGAAACGGAGCACTTTCTCTTGCTCGGAATCCAGAATGCAACGTGGGATTACACTATCACTACAAAAAAAGACTGACTGGCGACGAAATATTCCGTCGTTAGCCTCTGGATTTCCGTCGTCCCGGATGGTTAACGACGAACCATGTCTGTCTGTATTTCGTTCATCGTTAGCCCTTCGGACGATGGAATTTATTGTCTGTTGTTAGCTAAAAACGGACAAACAATGGAAAAATTATGTCGTTATTAACGACAGACTTGGAATCCATCGTCTGGTTCTCCCGGTGGCTGTCGACGTTGCCGGAGCTACGACAACGGATGGACGACGGATTCACAGTCCATCGTTAGGTTTAAATTTTTTTGTTTTTGTTTTTATATTATCCGTAACCTGTAACCTGTCACAACAAACAATTCAATTCTAGTCGAACATTCAACGATAATTGAAAATTAACAGAAAATAAAATCGAAAATCGAACGCGTATGTAATATAAAATAATATTATAATGAGTACAAATGCAAATAGTATATCAGCATCCATACAAATAAAAATTGTATCATCCATCAAACATCAATATCAATGAGCTATTGGAAATCATGGTCGGGAAAAGGGGGAGGTGGATCAGACTCGGAAGGGGGAAACAGAGGGAATGTACCACCAGCTCCTCCTGACTGGGTCGACATCCAGCGAGCGATCTAGTCGTACTGGGCTTGCAGACATCCCGTCTGCTCAGCCAATCTAGTATGCTTATCCAGCCATTACTGGCACTCGCGGTCCTACTTTTCTACTCGGCGACGCAAGTCCTCAGCCTTGCTCCTGCTGGCTCGTGAGGCGGACGATGATCCCCTTAACCTTGAGGATCTTAACGCCTTCCTCGCTGATCCATACCAAACAACCGCTTCTTCTTCTCCGGGGCGCTGAGAACCCCCAAGTAGATTTCGTTCACGTCCACTACATCATGGTCTCCCTCAGGTAGTTCGGCACGGTCCCACTCAGCACGGGCAAACACCTCAGTCTGCATTTACATGAGAAATGAACATTTGTTAATAATATATTATAAAGATTGAAAATAGAAACAATATATATTATGTTGAAATTAAGACTTACCACAATCGCCTGCGATTTCGCATCGGTATACGTCTCGTCTGCGTATCGATGCTCATCGAGAAAGGAGTCGAACATACAGTCTATCGGAGGTACTCCCCTCTCAGCAGCCTATGCATTACATACCAATTGGGTTGTGTTATTAAAATATGTGTATATTAATTAAAACTATAAAACATTATTGAAATTATGAATTGAAATTAGTTTCTTCTCAGCTCGTTGCATAATAGACTTCGACCCTCCCTTATGCTTAATAGGACCATTCCCCAATCCCTGAGGCTCGGACATTCTATTGCGCCTCGCTGTCTCGGATTTATTGACCACATCATCCCGAGACCAGTAGGCGAGCTAACCCGCCCAAACATCATCAGTCCACCATCCCAGCTTTCCACCTCTCGGTGGGGGATCATTCCTTGTCACAGCCCAATTTCTTAACCCTATCTTAGCCAAGAGATTAGGCCATGACTTAACTAACTTGGAAGAAACTCAAGCAATTGATGTTTAAACACAAAGGAACTCAAAATGACTTTCGCGAAAAACAGGGCAGGACTGACACCTCAACTTCGGAAGCTCATAACTTTCTCATATGAACTCCGAATTAAGATCCGAAAGAACCGTTAGAAAGGTATCGAAAAGATCTTTCAAATGACACCAATATCAGAAAATTCGGACAAGTGAAACGTGCAGAAATGGGAAAAACAGAGGCTGCCCTGTTTCTAGAAATTTTCAAGTATTCACAATTGATGAACTTTGAGTTCCCAAACTACCAACGATCATCTCAAACAACCATGAAAGAGACGCAGAACACGTTAACTCACAAAGAAAAGTACCACAATGAGTAACAAAGGCTAACATAATATCATGGTACCAAACGACCAAGTGACGACAAACAAAGGTTCGTAACGGGAACATATCAATATGAATCTCACGGATTAATCAAACGTATCAACATACTAAGGACAATAAGGTGTCAAGTTTACTCATCAACAAGAGTGGATGATCATAAGTACAACAACACTACTTCAACCACTAAATACATATATGGTCAAAACAAAGGGACAACAAGCCCAAAGCCAGCATTCATCTCCATCTTCATCGCCGCTGCTCAACCTGCAACTGTGAATGAATATGCAAGGCATGAGTACGATGTGTACTCAGTGGGCACGTTGCCAAACTTTTCTTAAAAACATGTTCTTGTGACTTGCAATAACTTTCTTTAAAACTGAAACTTTTCATGCTCAACTGTAACATAAATAAAACATGTAAAACATGCTGGTGTCTGCAGACAAAATCTTTTAAACATACCATATCTACGCACTTCTTGTGCTGAGAGGTAGGCCTCCCTCTCAAACACTATGACCGGCCGATCCGCTCACCGGCTCACGGTCACATATGTGTACACAAACCCTTACCGGCAGCTCGTCCGGCATAGGGCCGATATCGTAATTCTCTCGTAGATAGGCAATGCAATCATGCTAAAAACATGCAAGTCACATCTTTTCAAAATAACATGCAATAGCAAGTTTCATAAATAACATGCATACTTTAAAAGAATGTGCCCACCTGATTGACTTATGTTATATAAGTCGAAGGCTCGTCTTCTTCTTTCTTGGGATTTGTATCTCTTCTTCTTACTCCACTTGTACCTTAATTATATAAATTTGGAGTAGATTAGAAAGACATTATCTCATATAATCTCTTATCTTAACTTAGATTGCTATCAGTTTACTCTCTTTCGGGTCATTGCATCCTTTATCTATTCCATTACGTATCATCTTATAATTACACATACTTATGTATTCTAAGCTTACTTGCATACTTAACTTCATATCTAAGATCTTACTCTTAAGAAGTATGTATTCTTCTTTACACTTAAAATTCTAACTTCCACATACATGTCTCTTTAATTCCAACAAACTCACATTATACTTCATATTATTTCCTCATCACAACTATGGTATTAAATTATCCAATTAACTCCTCTACATATGACTTTGGATCATCCCCTTCTCCAAGCATTTTATGATTCTTTATGAAATGATAATTCTTTCTTCAATCTCTTGATCTATCTATGCTTACTATCATCTAATTAACTCTAATTCAACATCACCTAAGCAAATTACCATCAACATATATATAAACCATGAACTTCATACATTCTTAGATTTTTAGAAATCAAATTCTAGTGTATGAAAAATTCCCAATAAATTATTCTAAGCTTTATTCATGCCATTGAACTCAATTATGATCTCAAATTACACAAATAAAATCAAAATCTTATTGAAACTTTCTTCCTAATTTTCGGTCACTATGAACATTTAAGATGTTTGAATTTTTGCTCTAATTTCTTTCTCTAATCATATTTATTAGTTCCTAATGACACTTATCCATGCTTAAATCAAACAATTCCATTCAATTTCCACCAATTCAAATTAGGGTTCTTATGGAAGATTTAGGGAAAATCTAATTATTCATCATTTCTAACAATTCTTTGCAAAATCATACTTAGAACATGATGTTCTATTTAATTACTACAACTTATATAAAAATCAACATCATATCTTATGAATTATGAACATAACCTATCATGGATAGATAGACAACCTCTCTTCAAATTCTACAAATTAAAGAGGTAAAGATGATGGAATAATACCTCAAAGGTGATTATCTCTTGAAATTGAGCCTCAAATTTAACTTAGAACTTGAATTATGGAGGAGAAAATTTCTTGTCTATGGAGGAAGTGTGGTGCACGAAAATGAGGGGAAGGAGGAGGTGGAAGATGATGAAATATGATAAGGATGGCTTTCTTATATATTAAGTATAAGATTTTTTTATTAATTAAATAATTTGATAATTATCCACTTAGCTCTAGGGGCTTCTAGAAGGTCCCACCTCCTCGATTTTCGTGCATCGAGATCTTAATGCTGGATTACTCATCTCGACACAAGGAATCCACCGGTTCAGACCGTTCGCGATTCCGAGTTCAGATGAACGAATTATTCGAGTTTTACCTTACCGAATGAATTTAATTACATAAATTCCTTTCTAAAGCAATATTTTCTAACAAAATCCTCATAATAATCTCTTCTATGTATCTTAGAAAATTGGGCTTAATTTATAAATATTGCTACGGCTGTCGAATTCCCAAATTGAATTCCTGCCGAAAACTAATTAAATTATTATCGAAATTGCAATAATAAATTTTTATTCTTTCTTTTATCTGTTTTCAAGCTTAATGGAATTTCTAATTCCATTTTTCTATGTTATCTAATAGATAAAAATTTTCTCTTCTGAGGGGCATGCGTCGTCTGAGTTTATTCTATCTCAACCCCTTTCTTTTATCTCTAATATGGAATTAATAAATTCCATTTTCTTTCTTAACAAAATATTCATAATTCTTTCTTCTAAATCGTATAATAGATTCTTCAAACTCTTCTTAATCTCATAAAAATATTCTCTTAGGGATGCAATGCCCTAATTAAGCTTTAATTATCATTTAATTACAGCTACAGTATTTCGGGGTACTACATTCCTCCTCCTCTTTGTCCCACAGATATAGTCCTTATATCTCTCCCTGCACTTATCATACCACAACTCTCGAATCTTGGCATCGATTGCCAGTTTTCAAGTAAATTTTTTCTACCATTCAAAAAGTATGTTAGTAATTGTAGTTAACTTCTAGTTTATAGTTACTCCCTCTGTTCACTTAAATGTGGCCACCTTTCCTCTTTTGTTTGTTCACTTATAAGTGGCCACTTTCCTATTTTGGTAAAAATATTACCCTTCAACTACCACTTTTACACACTCAACTACCACCTTTACACACTTTTTACACACTCAACTACCACTTTCTTATTCTTCGTGCCAAAAATGAATGAGCCACATTTAAGTGAACGGAGGTACTATAATTTAGAATGAATTTGAAAATTTTAGAAAATTTTAGAACATTAAACATCTTATTATCTCTGCCTCGCGTCAGGAGGCGTTAGTTTCCAACTATATCCTGACGGATTCAGAACTATCTTAAATAGTTCACATATGTAATCAGTAGGGTCGCTATGCGGGTAAAATCCCCTACATAAGTAATTTTTGAAACATATATATTAGTCTTTTAAATTAGTCATTACATGTGTTAAAATTAAATATGTTATTGTATTTACGCACCTCAGCTCACTCACAGAGAGAACAAAGTCCCCTGTGGGTCACGACTCCACATGTTGATCAGTATTAGAGCCAGAGGAGGGACCTCTTAAACATAAACCACCAACGTGGTAGCTCAGACCAGTACCAGACTCATCCATATGATAATCTCGAGGAACCCCGGCCGACCCCGAGGGATAATGGAGAACATCGTGTACCCCTTCCTCGAGGAGTACCAACATTATCTCGTGGGGAAGCTCTCCGAATTGAAGACATCTATTAGGTTGAAAATTAATAAATAAGTTGCATTTAGAAAAAAAAACGTATAAGTTGAAGTTTTATATTGAATATACAATGAGTTTCATTTGTAATTAATAAATTGTAATTATAATATGGTAAGTTTTCTACACAATGTGTTAATCTTCTTCATTGTCATTTTCATCTTTCTCATCCTCATCTACATAGTCATCATCGTCATCATCTTATTCTTCTTCTTCGTCATCTTCTGCTTCATCTTCTTCATATTCATCATCATCTTCTTCATCCTCTTCTGTTTCGAGGACATTATCAGAGTCTTGATGTTCTTCATCATCTTCAATTTCTACCTGTTCACCGTCTCGGTGAACTGATATAGTATAATCTACATCGACAGTGTTTACTACATTCACATCATCATCCTCCTGATACGGTGACTCTAATATAGAACTAGACACATCAACTTGAGACTCATCAACAATGGACCTTGCCTTGATAGAACAAGCTTCCCACCAGTCTCTACACTGTTGATTCATACTCGGATATGAACAGTAATACACTTGTGCAGTTCGGATGACTAATACAAAAGGTTCATACTTTCTAAGTCTCCGTGTATGATTTACATACACTAATTTGAACTGCGGATCAATCCTTGTACCTGACGGCTAAGTGTTAAACCACTCACACTTGAATAAAACGACTTTTTTTTTGTATAATCCTGGATATGTGAGTTTGCACACTTCGACTAATTATCCATAAAAATCTGTCTCACTCGAGTCTCCATAGTTACCAGCTTTGATGCACACATCACTACTCATACTTGCGTTTTGAGTTCCGTGAGATATCATGTGAAATTTATAACCATTCACCAAATAACCATGATATGTTGTAATCATTGGTGAAGGCCCACGTGCAATATCCCACATAACATGATCTATTACATAAGTTTGTACCTATATCACACACAAGTTTATATTTATCAAGTTATTGATGCATATATGTTATAAATTCAATTCAACTTAGATTAGTGACAACCCATTTGTTGACATGCCTAATCTGATATTCTGTGGTTCCGCTGCAAAACCTGGGTAAGTCACATTAAAGTGCTTCCATGCCGGTGAATCTGCAGGATGACGTATAACACCATCATCAACTGAAGTTGAATGTCAGATCATGTCTCCAGCTATAACTTTAGACTTTCATTCTACAGGTAAACTCATTGCACGTAGCAATTTATGTGTGCTGTAGTAGTTCATGGGTACTTTGTGATGATTTGGAAATGCTTCGTTTAACAAAACACACATTTCATTAAAATATTTTTGTGGTCCACTATGGGCCTTCAAAGTCATCAGACGAGCCACAAAAGACAACTAAGTGTGGTTCTTACACCCAGAGTACAACTCTTTATCAGCGGCATCCAACAATTCGTACAACAATTTTGTTGTAGCATTTGTATCTTATTCGATGTCTGGGTTGTTAAAACTGGGACCCCCGAGATCATGAACCATCTCGTGGTATGTCCCGTAATATTCTTCAAGCTCTACATCAACATCAACACGTGTTTCTTGAACATATGAAGGTATTTCAGTTTCCCCATGAAACCTCCAGATCTCATAACCCCGTGTGAAACCTTTTCTAGCAAGATGTAGCTGTACAACACGGACACTTAATTTTTTTCTCCATCCATGTACTAGTGTTGAAAACTTGAAAATCTTAAAAAATTTCAAGCCCAGAAAGAAAATGTGGATTAAATCCCCCATTCGATAGTAACCGCAAATACATCCAAACTCGACTCATTTTTATAACCCTAATTATTAATAAGTTTCACATAATGAAAGAAAGATTAATTAATTACGGATAGGGTGAGACTATTAGTGGTCTATTAAATTACACATTTAAAGGAAGATTGCACATGTGTAACAGAAAATAAGGAAAAAAATTGAGTGACAATGAAAGGAGGGTGCTTTATGAGAGTTGAATAGAGGAGTTGAATTATTTGGAGTTGAGTAGAGGGCGAGACTATTATTGCTCTATTAATTACTTGCACATTTAAGGTTTTGTAAGTCATTGATATGCAATTATAAATTATAAGTTGATGCTTAGATTGTTTGATGTTAAGCATTTGGAGATCACGAGCATTTGGGTCATTTGGAGATCACGAGCATTGGGTCATTTGGGTTGCAGGTTGAATCAAGATTTTTATATGGTACTATTTAAACTATTCTAGCTAATTGCATCCAATATAACGAGTCACCTAATGCCACCAAACCATCCCAACATGCATGTCATATATCATCAAAACATCACAACACACATGCATCTCATCAAAACATCCCAACATAATCGAAATATAACAAGTTCGTATAATATTATACATATTGGGTGAAGATCCTTAAGACGTAATCAAAATCTATCACAAAGGGAGAAGATCCTTAAGAAATTAATTACGTCTATCTCAATGTCATAGTATATATCATTGAATCGTTATACATATATATAATACAATTTATATTCATATAAAATAAATTAAATAATTTAAAACAAATTATACTAAATTACTAAAATTAAATAATTACAAATAATTAAATTAACAACATAAACAAATAATTAAATTTAATACTAATTAAGAAATTCACCATAAATTAAACATAAACAAGTATTCAATTATTTCAATATTCAATTTGGTTAAAATAATTAATTATAATTATCCTTAATTAACCATAATAATCATAAAAAATTAATAAAATTATCATTCAATATTAATTCAACAATTATTATTATTTAAAAGTAACTAACAAAGTAACCCTATGTCACGCCCGCTTTCTACTAATTCTAGTAAAGTCGGGAACATGATCAATGAAAGGAATAAACAACGAGAGTAAGACAATGGATATTCCCTTCATACCGTAAAGTTAAGATTTATCCCGTAAATTCGGAAAGTCAGAGTCATAAGCTCAAATATTACATAAAGGTCTAGCAGCGGAATATGTAGGATCGCATAATAAAATCCTACGTGTATGAAGACACGTAGAACCCCCAAGAGTTTATGCTAATCGAGTTCGACAAAACCATCGCTGAGCACTCCTCCTTGACATCACAGCTCAACCTGCACATTTATAAATACATGCAGGGCTGAGTACAAAAGTACTCAGTAGGCACGTGCCGAAATCGCACTCATACATATATAATTGTCCTTGCCATATCACAGTGAAACATAGGGATTTTACCTGAAAGAAACCTATGTTCACTAAATTCTTTTGTGGGATCTAAAAGTTTGACTGGCCAGTCTAAGTTCTTTAGTAATCAATCATATCTGTAATTTCTGTGTGTCGGGAAGGTGGCCACCTTCCACGGACACTTGACCGGTCAACCTTTCGCTGATTCACAGTCCATTGTGT
The DNA here is from genome assembly GCA_026898415.1 of Leonotis leonurus. NCBI lineage: Eukaryota > Viridiplantae > Streptophyta > Magnoliopsida > Lamiales > Lamiaceae > Leonotis > Leonotis leonurus. Next base: position 19,723 of record JAPKLX010000791.1, read on the forward strand.
ACACTAGTTCGAGTGGAGACGCTAACCCACTGGAACCCGAATTCGATTTCATAATCATAGTTCGAGTGGAGACGCTAACCCACTGGAACCCAAATTTGATTTCATAATCATAGCAGATATGTTTCATACAAAACATAAAACATTTATGGCAAGACAATACTTGAAATATAATTTCAGTTCAAATGCTTTTTGAAATGAAACATAAACTGATACAACACACATAATTTTAGTTGTATAAGAAAGCCTACCTGAATTGCTTCCTCGTCTAGTAAGATCTGACTCTTTATTGTCTAGAGCTTTCCCCTTGCTAAACCTTAATCGCAATTACGAATAACATACTCATCGTGAGTATATAATTTATTTCATCTATTTAAAATGAAATAATATTTTATTATTTCATTAATTTTTTCTAATCTTTTACTCGACTAATATTTGAGTACTTAAAAGTTTCTATAACTATTTTCGTAGGATTTTAAATCAATCTTTGATTTATTACATCCTTAATATTTTCATTTGTTTTACCCAATTAATCTAATAATGGGTACTATAATTATTCAAGATAATTTACTTGAAATAATTTAATTCTAAATTAGAATGCTAATTAAGTCTCTATTGGATAATATTAATTTAATTAATACTATTTAAGAATTCATAATTATTGAAATATTACTACTAATTTCATTGCTTGATTTATCTAATTAATGGATTTAATTTAGCTATTTATATCCAATCCATTTAATTACTAACTTTTCCAAAGATTAAATTTATTAATCCATTCTTAAGAGATAAATTTAATCCATTCAAAATACTTAATCTGGGCCCATTCTTCATAATTAAATAGGCCCATTCTGAAATATTCACTTAGGCCCGTTTGATTTATTCCCTACGGCCCAAATAAATTTTTAATCCCAGCCCAAATTAAACATCTATTACTTCAGCCCATTATTAATTAATTTCGGCCCGTAAGATTCACCTGACCCGGCCCATTTTATTTTATCCAATCCGGCCCACTTGGTTTAACCATGACCCAGCCCATTTGACAAATTTAACTTAAAACTATCTAACCCTAGCTTAATTCACCACCGCCGCTTCCTCTCTTCTCCAGCTTGGTTTCACTCTTCTCTCTCCCAAGTTCTCTCTGTTTCTCTTCATCTCCCTTCACAGACACACAAATTCCTCTCATCGCCTCTCTCGTCTCTCTCTCTCTGCGCCCTAATGTCAAGTCCCTTCTCTCCCTTCTCCAACTCTCGGTCGCTGCTCTCTATTTCTGTTCTCTTGATGTTCCAGGCTGCTCACCGGTGGAGTTAGTCGTCCGAAGAGGAGCTCGTCGGAGCTCTCTAGACTGTCGTCGTCGACTTCACGGTAAGGCCAAGTCTATGTGTTTCTTCTTTTATTCAATTTGGAATCTGCATGTTCGATTTTAAATTCTTTCCTAAATTTTTACAATCCTCCTACCTCTCTCTCTGTCTCTGTTCTCTCTCTGCCTCTCGATTCTCAGCTGGACGTTTTAACAGCGTGGAGCTCGTCGGTGTTCTGTTCTTCTATGTTCTGGACGATGGCGAGGTCTGAAGCGGCGAGAACTCGCCGGCCACTTCAAGGTAAGGCTCTCATGTTTACTCTATTCTATTTCTAGATTTATAGGTTCTTCAAATTTCAGTTTTCATATCTCTTATATCTTTTCTAATTCTTGATTTCTCTGCTCTCTTTCAGATTTTTCCTAAGTTTCTCGCTTAGAACAGATACAAATGTGTCTTCCGTCGCCTGTCTACTGTTGAGTTGGTAGAGTTCTTAGATGGGTATATCTTTTTATTCTTTTCATTGTATTTTGTCTAAGATGTTCTTTACATATCTTTACTGTTATGCATGTCCCTAATTGTTGCTGAATTTAAACATGAGCCCTTGGACAAAAGAAAATATTATGATTTCAGAATCTGCTTTATATTTCTCTATTTTGATTTGTGTTTTAAATTTCCAACTTTAAAGTATTACTGCATGTTCTAATTTCCTTTTAGATGTTGGGTTTAACATTTGGCAGAACTATAGTTCTAATGAGTTTCAAAGAAAAACTAATTTTTTCCTCTCTTAAATTCTTTTTTTGGCCAAGAATCTTGAGGCTTAGGTGGTAAAATTTTTCTGATTTGTTTAGTAGGTGATGTGTTTGAATCTGAAAGTCTAATTATGGATGCTATGTTCTGAAATTCTGAAACATTGAGATATATGTTTGTGTGTTCTGAGAAAAATAAGAATATAGATCTATGTCTTGATATCTGGAATCTAAAGATATAAATATATATCTATATCCTATGTTATTAAATCCAAAAAAATACATTAATATTCTGAAGTCTAAATATACATATATATATATATATATATATCTATGTTGTGAAAATCAGAATATGCATATGTTCTAACTTCTGAAATGTGTGTCTATGTTCTTATTTCTATATTGTGAATCTGAAAGTCTGAAGGTGGTCTGAATGTGTTCTGAACGTGTATGTTCTGAGTAAGTTCATAATTCTATATCTATATATTTCTATGTCCTGATAATCTGTCCTGAATATTTAATATGTGCATGTTTTGAAAACTTGATTTCAGAAAACAGAATGGTTCTAAGTTTAGGTTAGCTAAATCATTAACTTAAGATACACCTAGGAGTTATAAAACGGTAATACCTAGTCTAGCATGCGTGTTCTTGGTTTCATTCCTGAGTTTTAAAGTGATGGAAATAGTCTATAATTTATTTAAATTCAACTTTATGAATCCTGAAACATAGTTAAAAGTAGAAGAAGGTTTTGAACTAGGTTCTAAAAGTAAAGCTTAAAGTATGCAATGGTATACCTCACACCTTAGGATCTGAATGATCTGAATGCTTCTTTGCTTATGAGAGCTTTCCCGGATGGGTTAAATGTAAGAGAGAACTGAATTCCTAAAGGGTGTATGAGGGAGCTTCTAATGGTTTATATAGAATGGTGTAATGAAGTATACGTAATGTGTTATGTATGTAGGCACTTGAGTGCTATATCCCCAAAGTCTTTATCTATTCCTACATCTACTTCTCTTTAGAGTATGACTAAATCTTGCAATCTGATTTGAGACAGCTATTAACCAAGATACTATCTTTCTCTGTTCTTGCAGGTGGCAGTAGGGGTGTAGGGGGAGTAGGAAGAGTGTATAGGCAGTAGTCTTCTCTCGAGAAGACACCCCCTCCCCCATCAACTCCTTTCAATTCAGATTTCCTCATAAATGCTTTGTTGTAATAATTACATTTCAGTATGTAGCATACTGTTTTACTTCCAAACTTTGATTTTCTGAATGTGAATGAAATCTGCAAATGGCAGATTTGTTACCCTTTTCTCATGCTACACAATCATGTCTGCGTATATATATAATACATAGGGCTGCATGCCTATTACTCATTTACTAATTATAGAACTTGTGGTCGCTTGTATATTAATTACTTAGCACACGATAATTCCATTCTCTATTTCTAATAGAGATATCTCTCTCTCTATATATATATTTATCTATCTCAAGTGAATAAATAACACTATACTATATATATCTTGTTTAATACAAGAGATCATTACCATACTTTATTGTATTAATAACACTTAGTATGTTATTTAAATAATCATTAAGATACCATATCATCAATAATAACTTTCTAAGCATAAATCTTTCTTTGCAATAATCTTAATAACTACTCCATCATTTAATATAAATAATCTCATAATTCTTTTCATGCATCATCATTTTATCAAGGTCAAGTAATATACACCTCTATAGTATATAAATATTCCACTACCTTCTTATATATTTTTTAGGTGAATAATTAGTATCCCATTAAGGTATTAATATTCTTAAAATCTTAGTCTTGATTTGTATAAGTTATAAATTACCATATCGAACTAAAACTAATTATGCAACGCAAGAAATTATTTCAGAAATTTCTGAAATGACTTTTAACTCACATTAGGAGTTCTATTTTTTAATACGAGTCTTTAAACTCTCAACGGATCTTGAATCCCTCATTTATTCAAAAAAAAAAATTATTCGTGTTTTTAATTATCGGGGTATTACATCCTAATTAACACTAACTAATCCTAAGTAATTCAGTCTTAACCTTAATTAAGTCTAATTATCACATAAACCCTAACTGACAATAACTAACCAAAATTAATCCTAATCAAACAAATTAATTTAATCTAAACAATTAAATTAATCTAATTAACTAAATTAAACAAATAAATTAAACTAAATTAAACAAATTAATTTAATCTAATCAATTAAATTAATCTAATTAACTAAATTAAAAAAATAAATTAAACTAATTATCTAAATTAACTAATCATCTAAATTAAATAATTAAATTATGTAATTAAATTAAACAAATTAAACTAATTACACTAATTATCTCTCACCGGAGGAGGAGTAGGCAGGCAGTGGCGCAGTGGAGGGAGGTGGCACAAGGCGGCACGGCGGTGGTGCACGGCGGCGCCAGAGGTGGGGGGAGGTGGGGAAGATATTCTTGGGGGAGAGAAAAGGGAAAAATAAGTTAGAAATTGAATAATGGAAGAAAGGGAGAGGAAAATAGGGTAGAAAACTAACCTGGACACCGGTGGAGGGTGGTTGTCGCCGGTGAAGTGCTTTTGTTAATGTAATTCGCGACTGGGAGGATTACCCGCTATATTAATAGGATAAATAAATGAATAATGGATAAAGTGGAACACTGATTATACTGAAAGACTTGACTGAATTGAAAGATCATTTGATAACTGAATGCAGTTCAACTGAAGATTTAATTTACACAATCGGCAACTTCGCCAAAAAAAACTGATTGAAACTCACGCAGCGGAATGAGGATCGACTGAAATCTACGTGTATGAAGACACGTAGACACCCAAGATTTAATTTAAAAACCGACAAGCCCACCATAGCATCTCCCATCATCACGTCTCAACCTGCACATTTATAAATACATGCAGGGCTGAGTACAAAAGTACTCAGTAGGCACATTGCCCGAAATCACATTCATGCATATATAATTGTCAATGCCGTAAGAGAGAAACATAGGGATTTTGTCTTTAAAAGCACCTACGTTCACTAAATTCATTTGTGAAAGATCCTATGTTCGACAGCGCTGTCTAATTTTCTTTAGTATATTGGCCATATCTGTAATTTGATGATTTATGGTACCGAGAAGGAGGCCACCTTCTACGGACACCGAACCGGCCAACCCGCTAAGATGACTCACGGTCCACTGTAACCGGTCAACAACTTCGATGACTCCCTGTTATTTGTGCACATTTAGTTCGAGTAGGTTACACCACCCACTGGAACCCAAATTCGATTTAAATTCTTCGGATCCTTAAACCAGGCATCCAGGATCCTTACACCAGGTACCCTTAATCAGATAGGCATTTATACAAAACATAAATCATTTCGGCAATACAATACTTTGAAACATATTTCCTCAATTTGAATTCCTTTCGAAAACAACATAAATAGCATACGACATACATAATTTTCTTTGTAATAGAAAGCCTACTTGGATAACTGCGATTTGTACTTGATTTGATCTCGAAATGCGAGGTAGATCTCTCGTAAGAACCTTTATAAAAGCTCGTATAAATTAAAATGCCCTTAGTGCATTTGAAATATTTAATTGTAAGAATATATTATTCTTAGTTCTTGTTTCGACTCGTTAATCGAGATATTGATACTTAGATCAATATTATTTATAAAGTGTTGAATCCTTGATTCAATTACTACGGTAATTGCATTTCAGTGCAATAAGTGTATTAACACTTAATGATAAAATTCATTCTCAATAATTAATTATTCACTTAATATTATAAGTTATAATTATTTAACTCTTTACAACCTTATAATATTAATTATATAAATAAATTCTTAATAAATTTAGAGACATAAATTCTCTTATTTTAGAACCCAATTATTAATTAAATTGGATTTTCTTAACTTCATACTTAGGCTTTAATTATTATAAGCTCTAATTATTAACACTTAAGGGGTATATTTCTTACTATCCCTTTTTCAATATTTAATATTTCTAATTAATGTAACTCCTTAATTAAAATGATACTCTCAATTAAGTCTTAAACTATTACATTTTAAACTAATCCCTTTAAATTAATTAAGTGGGCTTTACTAATTAATTATAATTAGTTAAGTATTAATTATCTTAATATTAATAAACTGGGCCCATTTAATTTAATTAATTCGGCCCAACAATTTCATTTATTTAGGCCCAGAACAACTTAATTCCCAGCCCAATCCCTATTATTCAACCCGGCCCAGTTCTAACAAACCCTAACCCCTCATTTCCTCACCAGACACAACTCTTTCCTTCTCCCTCTCGATTCCTCTCTTCATCTTTCTCCCTCACTCTTTCCTTCCCTCACTCGCGATCTGTTCTCCTATCTCTCGACTCCCTCGCTGCTTCTCCTATCTCGCCCTCTCCTTTCTTCTGTCTCTCTGTCCCTCGATCCTCTGCTTTCACTCGTCTTTCTCGATGTCAAGCTTTCTCTCAGCCTCTCCTCCACCGTAAGTCGCTCATCTCTCTCCCTTTCTGTCTCCACGTTATACTCCCTCTGCTTTCAACTTACTGCCTCTACTCTCTCTACTGATCTTTCTCTCCCAGATGCTTCTCTCGCTACCCTCTACCTATTACTGTGGGGTTTCCACTTCTGAATTCTTCCCAAGGAAGTAAATAGCTTTTAAATTTTCTGTTTTAATTTTTCTAAACCCTTTCTGCGTTTGCATGTTTAGAGATTTAAATTAAGAAGGTTTTGGGTGAATTCTATATTTTCTAAAATGGTTTCTTTTCTGACTATTTTTATTTCCTTACTGTAATAGGACACTTAGTTCAGTCAATTTGGTTTTTACGATGGTTCAATGGTGAAGATGGCTTCTGGTTCGAGAAAACTGCCTTAGGAGGTAATTTTCCTCTTCAGGTAACTTCTTAACACATCTCCCTTACTACACCCTCTAATTATCATTGAAATTTTAGTTAGGTCTTTAAATCAGTTTAAATTTTCCAGTTTATTTTCACTCCCAAACTGATTACGTTGCAATTTCCTGTTGAGGTTTTGATTTGGTGGAGTTGAGACTGAAGTGGCATAGATTCTGATTTCGTTGGGAGTTTCCCTATAGCAGCAGCTAAGTCTGCTCTTAATCTCGTTTTTATTATTTTGTGTTCTGATTTATAAGTTTAGAGTCTTTAGTGTGTTTCTGTGAAAATTTTATTACTTGAAGGTTTAATTTATAGTTAAGTTTCTGGTTTGGTTTCTGTAGGGTTTCAGTAGCATTTTGATTTTCTACAAATTTAAGGTTTGATTTGATTCTTCATTTCTAGCAGATGAATCTTTTATGTGAAGTTTTGGGCTTGTCTTTCTGTTAATTAAATAATTGGATTTTGAGGAAAACTGAGTCCAGGCTGGTTGGATTTTTGTCTCAGTAGATAAAGCAGTTGTTATGGTGCTTTGGTTGAGGTCTTACTATAAGAATTTGCTATGTTCAAACATAAATCTCAGATTAGACAAAAGCTTAAGATTTGGTTTACTAAATTCTGAACATGTTTAAACATTTTAATCCTTTACTTCTCTGCAATTTAGTGCTCTGCTTTGATAACTGATTATGGTTTGATTTTCAAACTATAAACACCTATATTAAGTTCAGTTTCTAGCCTTTAAACTGGGCTTTGAAAACATAGGTATATGTATATATAAACTGATCTTTTGGAAGACTAAAGGACTAAGTTTTATTTTCTGAAATCAGGATTTTAAATGAGAGGCAGAAACAGATTTGTGTGTCTGTGATGTTCCTTAGATTTCAGATACATATATATGTTACAGTTTTCAGTTTTCCTGGATTTAGTTAGGAGGACAGATTATAATTGTAAGTTAAACCTTAAGAGATATAACTGGAAGGGATACTTAGAGCTTAGTTTCATTACCTTTACTTGAACTACTTCTTCTTCTTGTGTGATAATTGAGACTGCTGCAATGTTTTAGTCTTTAGGTGTGGTAACGTTTCAAAGACAGCCCCTTATGCCCCTTTTATAGTTTATTGAAGTGTGTATTGATAGCTTAGTGCTTAAGTCTTAGTGTAGCTGGTTCTAATAGACTTAATGCTATTATTGTAGGGCATGGGATGAAGGCATGAATGGAAGACTTCCCTCCCTTCACTCAACCGTGGCTACTGCCACTCTTATACTCTGCAGCAGCATGCTGCTTATTTCAACTGCAGCAGCTATGCTGCTTTGATCTTTCCATGTGCTTAATGTAATCATCACTTACACACATATAGAAATATTTTCTTCTTTCCTATTGTTACATGTTGCTGCAGCCTTAGGATATAGCTTAGATCTTTTCTTTTCTTTGCTTACTGTAATGTATTATCTAAATTGGGTATTGAGCAGGCTGTACTAATACATATATATATAAGATATGATTTTCTTTTCACTCAAGTGTTTCTATTTCTTAGCTTTCCTATACTTTACTAAAATAGGTGCATGCATGTAATTATGTACATACTTGAGTGTTATTTTCTTATTTCCAATCCTAAATAATGTTGCAAGTTCAAACATATACATCTTTACGTTATACGTGTAGTTCCATATTATTTGTTTCAAATTTTATGATAACAACCTATATATAAGTATAAGGTAACGTATGATATATATATATATGTATATCTAACTAGATAAAATTTATACTACATAATTATTGTGTATGCAACCTAAGCATATCATTAAAATTTTCATGACACATACCTATAACATATCCCTACTCTTATATATTTCCAAAACATAAACCTTAAGATTAATATCCTTTAAGATATTAATTAAAAATTTCTTTAATCACTTATTTATCTAAATCAAAACTCCCCTTCAATTAATTAATTTCATTAATTTACTAGACGTTCAATATTTTATTATCGGATTGTATTACAAACGCGTTCGAATTTCGTTTACTTAATATAATTAAAAGACGGGGTATTACAATTAAGGCGGGACGACGGACTGGACGATGGACCAGTCCATCGTTAGTATTTAATTTAATTAAAAAATAAAATAATAAACCTAAGGACGAACTGATGAAGAATTTATCTGATGAAGAACCAGTCCGTCGTCAGGTCTGTCACTAGTTTTGGCACCAAATTGCGCGCTAAAAAATCAGTCGCCAGTCCGTCGCTAGGGGACGACGGATATGTAATCCGTCTTCCCGACTGTCGCCAATTTGATTTTTTTTGTAGTGTACCCTTACCAAGCTTGAAAAGGTAAGGTTCCTCCTTAAAATATTTCCTGCACACATGAAGAAATCGTTTCTCCTCTTAAGAGGTTAGACTGGGTCTAAGTAGATTGCATGCTAGGTAATTCACAATGTCGGCATACCAAGGAGTGATCGCAATTTCAGAAATATTCTCATAAGGAAAACTGTCAGAAGCACAAGATGTATCAATATGAGAATGCTCAAGTCGAGAAAGATGATTGGCCATAAAATTTTCACTTCATGTCCTATACTTTATCTCTACATCAAATTCTTGCAAAAGTAACCCATCTATTTAATCTAGGCTTAGCTTGGGGTTTGGTCAATAAGTATCTCAGAGCCGCATGATCACTATGAATAATTACCTTAGATCATAAAATATAAGATCGAAATTTATCTAAGGCAAATATCACGGCAAACATCTCTTTCTCTGTGGTGGTGTAATTTACTTGAGCCGAGTTCAAAGTTAAATTGGCATAGTAAATCACACCAAGCATATTATCAACTCGTTGACCTAAAACAACTCCAACTGCAAAATTAGAGGCATCACACATGATCTCGAAAATAATAGAATAATTAGGGTCAATGACAATGGGAACAAAAGTTAATTTTTCTTTCAACAGGTTAAAATCATGCAAACACGAGTCATCAAAATTGAATGGAACATCCAAAGCTAGTAAATGACAAAGGGGTTGACAAATTTTAGAAAAATCTTTAATGAAACGTCGGTAAAAACCTGCGTGACCTAAGAAACTTCTAATTCCCCTGACATCTCTAGGTGGGGGTAATTTTTCAATTACCTCGAATTTTTTCCTTATCAACCTCAATGCCTTTACTAGAAACAATATGACGAAGAACAATGCCACTTTTAACCATGAAGTGACTATTTTCCCAACTCAAAGTAAGACCACTTTCAATACATCTTTCAAGAACTTTCTCAATTTTAAGCATTGCATAGCCCGAAAGGCATCCTTTAATAGTCCGAAAAATCATCCATGAAGATATCAACAAAGTCTCCTGTCATCTCAGAGAATATGGACATCATACACCTTTGAAAAGTATCGGGTTCATTGCATAGTCTGAATGGCAAATAGGCTCATGAACGACGTCTTCGCTTGATCATCCGGTGCGATGGCAATTTGATACTTGTTTGGCCTCTTTTTATCGTCTAAACTCATATTTTCCGTGTCTTCATTCGTGTTGTTTTCCCTCTTTGCATGATCTTTGGCTCGATTTATGTTTCATTTTATGTCTCAGGATCACAAGCCTAAACGAGTGTTGAAGTTGGAAAAGAGACGAGAAAAGATCGAGATCAAGAAATGACCAAAAAGTGAAGACTAGTGCCGAGAGCACTAGTCAGCGGCCACATAGCCTTAAGCGCGCCAAGGTCAAGCCACAACGAAGCCAGCGCACGAGTACCAGCGTGAGCCAGGATCTGCAGTCGCTGACCACAGCGGCTGACTCGGTCAGCGCCCAACGTCCGCGCTCGCGACCCGCCGAACCGTGCCACTCAGCGGCCACTGACTTTAAGTGGTCGTTGACCTCTCCTCTCGCCTATAAATACCCAACGCGTTTCTCTTTTGATGGACACATCTTTTGACACCGTTTTGCAGTACTGTTATCATCGTATTCCAGGCGTTTTGCACTCTTATTTTGGAGCACCTCTCGACCTATTGTTCTAGGTTCGAGAGCTTTGATTTCTAGCTAGTCATTATTAGCTTTAGCATTGGATTTCGAAGGATAGCCGATCGCAACATTCTAGTTCGTAGTTTTTCTTCAGTTTTTTATTGTGGATTACAGACTGTTCCAGTTAGTAATCAAGTTTGGTTTCCATTTATTATCCTGGTTTCATTTATTATCAAGTTTTTTATGTGTTTATACTTTCGGGTTCTTATTTCATTTTAGATTTCCAAAGTACTTTCCGCATTCCTTTTGATTTTGATTTCCATGTTACTTACATTCTTTTAAATTCGCATATCGTTTTCTTAGTTAGACAATTCGGTTCTTCATTATTTTCCTTAGTTTAGAGTTACATTCTTTCGTTATTTATATTCTGTGCCTGGTTTTAAAAACCTTCAAACATCTTATTTGTTTACTTGCTTTCGTTTATGAACGAAGAGTTAAATTGCCCTGCTAAGTCTTCCTTGAGAATACAACTTGGGTTGGCTTATCATCGCTACATGACCTCGTTAAGCTTGCAAGCGACTCGAAATAATTTTAGTCGAACAATAGTATCCTAAAAGACCATCAAAAAAACAGTAAAAATCATGTCCGAAAAATCTATCTAACATTTGATCAATGAAAGGTAGGGGAAAATGGTCCTTTTTGGTGGCGGCATTTAATTTGCGGTAGTCGATGCACATCCACCACCCCGTGACGGGACGAGAAGGAACAAGCTCTTGCTTATCCTTTAGGACAACCGTGATTCCTCCCTTCTTCGGTTCCAATGTACCAGGCTTACCCACTCGCTATCCGCAATGGGATAGATGATTCCTTCCGCCAACAACTTGAATATCTCCTTGTGAACGACTTCCATGAGGACTGAATTTATTCTTCGTTGGCTATCTCGTTTTGGAATGGTGCCTTCCTCGAGATTGATGCGGTGCATGCATTAGTAGGACTAATGCCGCGAATGTCCGCTAAGCCCCATCCAAAAGCGAGTTTGTACTTTTTGAGAATTGAAAGTAGTAGATTTTTCTTGGTCCTTTGTCATCCCGGATAAGATAATCACTGGTTTGTTCTCTCCTTCTTCCAAGAAAACATACTTGAGGTGAGTGGGGAGCTTCTTGATTTATAATTTGTCGGGTGTGGGCGCCTCCTTGTGTTACGTTTGAGTGATGGATTTTTCGTCAATTTCCTGCACCAAAACTTCTTCACTCGTGAAATTCAGCAAAAAAGAACTCTCAGCCAATGAATCAATAGCATCAACGTAATAACAATCATCAATAAAATTAACAAATGGTATGGTGCGACTAGGGGTGTCACGGTACGGTATACCTTACTAAAATCGTCATACCTTATACCTTACATTTACCTTCGGTATGGAAAATCTCATACCGTTACCTTACCATAGTTTTCGGTATACCTTACTTTAGGTATGACATTTTTACATACCTTACCTTACCTTATTTTTGGTATACCTTACCTTACTTCGGTATACTTTTCTTTCACGGTATAAAATTTATTTATTTAAATTATGCGCATAGATAAACATAATGAACGATACCTTAAATAACATCCAATATTTTTTTAAAATATATTAAATATTATTTTTATAATGACATAATTTTTGAGATTAACCACTAATATCAGTTAATTAATTACTAAGAGATTAACTCATTATACTATTATGTTGTTATACAAGAACTAGATTTAATATATAAATTATAAACTTACTAATTTGGTCATATATGCATGATATATTATAGGAGTAACAAATTAAGTATATTTTCATTAATTTTATATTACAACTTATATTATATTTAAAATCAAGTAGACATAGTCATATGATCATACAAAATACTTATATTTTTAAAGCACACTTTTATATTATAATTATCTTTATTTTATTGTAATTAGATATATAATTATTTAGATTCATAAGCTAGTTTTACAAAATAATTTAGTATAATTAAATCATGACTATTAAGTTATGTAATAAAAAAATATGTTTTGTTGAATCTTTTCAATTATCAATAAACTCACATATTTTGTAATTTGTCACTAATATTTATTAACTATAATTCATTAGTTAAAAATAAATTATTTTATTATAATTTAAATTGAATATATATATATGTACATATAATTATACATATATATATTGATATATACGAAAGCAATGGTATGTACCAATGTTTTCATTATATACTACGGTACGGTATATGACGGGTATACCTCGGTATTTGGAAAACTTATACCTTTACCTTACCGAAAAGTTCGGTACGGTATCATACCTTACCAAAAATTTCGGCATACCTTATATTCAGTATTTTACAGTATTTTTCGGTACGGCATGTATGGTATACTATTATTTCGGTAAATTTTGACAGCCCTAGGTGTGACTTCTATGAGCAGAAAAAGACACTTCCTCTCCTAGAACAAACATTTTAATTGTGCATTTTAAACATCAATCAAAGTATTAGTGGTAGCCATGAATGGTCTTCCCAGGAGGAGTGTATGCTCTACACAATTTTCGTGCACGTCTCCAATCTCTAAAACAACGAAATCGACAGGAAGAATCAATCCACCTACTTGCACTAAAACATCCTCAATGACACCTCTAGGGTATCTAACAGACCTATCAGCCAACTGTAAACACATGCGAGTAGATTTTAGTTCACCTAATTCCAATTGTTTAAAATAGAGTACGGTATCAAATTAATTCATGCTCCTAGATCTAACATGCCCGGTGCTTCCTTATCGTTTCCTAGAGCGATATTGATAAAATAGCTACCTGGATCGTGCTGCTTAGGAGGTAAGGGCTGCTGCATGATGGAACTCGCCACTTCAGAGACTGTCACCACTTCTTGATCACCGAATTTTCTCTTTTTTGCTGCCAACTCTTTAAAGAACTTGACATAGCCAGGAACGTTTTGGATGACATCTAAAAGAGGTAAATTCACATTTACCTTGGAGAACCTTTTGTAAAAATCCTCGAACTGCTGGTCGTGTTTCGCGTTCCTTAGCCTACTGAGATAAGGAATCGGCGGAACATAAGGATTCACTGTCTTGTGAAGTTTCCCACTTCGGGTGGGCGCCCGTCTTCCTTGTCAATGGTGAATGGTGACATCTCCACTTTGTTATCCACCGTTTTTCCACTTCTCAACACAGTCACAACTTGAGCTTGATGGGGTTGATGACCTTGCTCCGAAATTTTTCCTGTTTGATTATTCTGCTGCAGCTAGTTCATTGCACCCGAAATTTGTCCATAAAAGTTTCAAGGCGTTTGATGGTAGCATCTTGTGCCTCTCGAGCTTGTTTACTTTCTTGCATGAAAGCGGCCAAACTATCCTCAAGAGATGATTTTTGAGTAGGCATAATTTGACGTGAAAACTGCTGCGTAGGATATTAATGTTGCTGATTTGGAGGGTGATAAAACTGGTGTTGTTGCGGTGGAAAAAATTGTTGTTGTGGCTGTGGTGGGAATAAAGGCTGCGACTGACGCTGGTACTGAGGCTGGAAATTCGCAGCCTGGGGTCATCGATTTTGGAAATTCTGTACTTATTGCCCTTGAAATTATGGTTTCCAGCCCGTGTTTTGCTGATTCCTCCATGTATTTTGCTGAGGGGGTGGCTGAGGCATGAATTCTTGTGCGTCATAGATTTCCGCTTCGCCTTCGACCATCATTTCAGCCATTCGTTGGCATTCCTCCACCATGTGGCCATAATCACCACAAATACCGGATGGCTCGGGTGCAATTTGCTGAACAGATGGTGATGGGGGTCGGTTCATCTTCAATTCTTGTAGCTCCCTCATCATATCCGTCATTTGCTTTTTAAGATCGAGACTACTTGTCAGTGCACTGGCCTCCATTCGTCTTGGTAGAGAGGATTTTTGTTGAGAACTTGCAGCTAAGGTCTTGAAGATGTCATTTATCTCCTCCACCATCTTGACTACGATGTTTTCTCCCGCCGAACTGTCCACCATGAATTGATTGGTCTGAAGCAGACCGTCATAGAAGAATTGACATAACATCTCTGGTGCCATCTGATGGTGGGGGCACTTTTGTAGTACCTCTTGGAATCTCTCCCACGCCTCATGGAATGACTCGTCATGAGCTTGTGTGAATTCATTATCTTAGTACGTACCGCTTGAGTTTTATGATGCGGGAGTACTTCAACATGAATATTTCCCAAACCGATGCCCAATTGGTAAGTAATCCGGGTTGAAGAGATAGGAACCAAGATTTGGCCCTATCCTTAAAAGTGTAAGGGAAGCACTTCAATTTGAGTTGGTCCTCGTCAGTGAGAGAAGCGGGAAATTTTACACCACCGTGTAAATTCTCGGATGAAAGTCAAGGCATCCCCACTTGGAGTCCATGATAGTTCGGTAGAAGAGATTGATGGTGTGGTGATTGCCATTCATAATGGGAAAGATCATTTGCCTATTTATATAACAGATCATATGGTAGGGCACAAATTGGGAGAATTTGTACCTACTTTAAATGCTTGTAATTCCTGACTGCAGTGGATAGGACAATGGTTGAAGTAGTGGTGGCACCAAACTTGGGCCTAATGAAATCGCCCATGTAGCCCGGTCTATCCTCATCAACCTCATCGGCCATCTCTTCGAATAATCGCAGTAGCGAGAATTTGTCAATGCGCTCGATGTCTTCTTCTAGGGTGGCTAAGATCTCACGTTTCGGGTGTATGTTGTCGATTAAGGGAGTTAAAGGCTTTCTACCACTGCAGCGACCTTGTATACACAACACTCAACGAACACGTTACGCATACCACAATATAGAATAAGGAAGTAAACATAATAAAGATTAATAAAATTAAAAGGAACAATGAATTAAATCGCTTAAAGTCTTCCCCAACAACGGTGCTAGAATTTGTTCGACTAAAATTATTTCCAGTCGCTCACAATCTAACGAGATCGTCTAGTAATGATAAGTCAACCCAAGTCGTATTCTCAAAGAAGACTTAACAGGTCAATTTACTTATTTGTTCACTATGAAAACAAGTAAAAGATCGTTTGAAGGTTTTAAAACAAGACGGAGAATATAAATTGCGAAAGAACGTAAATCCTAAACTAATAAAAATGAACGAGGAAACGAATTGCTACACTAAGAAAACGAGTTGCAAATTGAAAATAATAAAAGTGACTAGAGATTTAGAATTAATAATTGATATACTCTACTTGGTGTTGGCAAGCTCTCCACGTCTTCTCTATCGTACTTCTTTCCCTACCACACAATCTCTCAGCTACTCTCCACATATTGAAACCACACCATCTCTTTTATCATTCTTCATATACCCACTCCTCCGTATCTGCGAAAGAAACCGAATAGAAACAAAGGAGAAGAAAGAGGTGACTGGAGAGTGAAAGAGATAGAGCAAGCTGTGAAGCATCAATCCATACTCTCAATTTCTCAAGCAAGTAGATTTCATATTCAAAATTTCATTTAACTTCTATTATATTTAAGCTTTCCTTTTTTTTTTTTTCAATTTTCTTCATCACTTGATATTTAATTATGTTTCACTAGGACTAGAATACCAAGTTAGCATCTTCACATTCAAGAACATAGTTCTTACTTAGAAATAGCATTTAGCTTTTCAACGCAAAGAACTTAGATTTCATAGAGATACCCCTTCTCCACTTACCCCACATTCTATAATCTATAATTTTAAGTCTCAAGTCAAATAACTCAACATCAATCATATTCAAAAATACACGCCTAAATCAAAATTTATAAAGCTCAAATTTTTATCGAACAAGATTAAGAACAGAGTGATATTACCTACTATTTCGGAGGCTTGACGGAGTGCTGTGAAGTCCTTTGCAGTCGGAGCTCCGAATTCTAACGACGGCGAGCTAGGAGTAGCAGACGATCGGTGGAGACGGTCGGACTTCGGCGGCAGCAAATGACGACTCGAAAATTTGGGGGCTTTTCCCTAAATGTTTTCCTTTACCCGATTTAAGACGAATAGAGTCGAAACCCGCCAACAATTGGCCGGAGTTCGTAGTTTTAACCGGAAGAAAAAATCCGGTAGGGAGAATGGGTTGTGTTTGAGCATTTCATTTTGGGCGAGAAATCAAGAAGATGGGAAGAGATATAACAAAGGAATGAGAGGAAGATGTGAGGAGTGCCATCTTGGTGGTGACGATTTCTTTTTCGGAGAAGAAGAAGTCGACAATGGAGCAGGTGTGTGTGCGCATATGTCTGCGAAAGAGAAGATGAAATAGTGGGTGGGGGGGGGGGGGAGATGAGTCAGACGCGTAATTGGGATGAATTATAAGTTTAGTACTAGATTTTATAATATTATTATTAGTAATACTTTGATTTTTGTGTTATTAAATGAAAATAATAATAATTACTTAAAATCTGAAAATAAAAGAGATTTGGGCCGGGTCAATTAATGGGTCGGGCCCTATTCAATTAAATTAAGTTGGGCCTACAATTTATAGATCATGGTGAATTTATTTATTGGGCCAAATCTATTACAAAATAACTAGTTGGGCTAAATCTAATTATATACTAATGGACTAGTATTATTGAATAATTGTGTCTTTGGGCCTAATTAAATTTGGACCTTGATTAATTTAATTAATTAAAATTATTAAACTTGATTAATTGATAATTAATAGTAAATTAATTATTTAATTAAATTATAATTATTAATGATTAATAATTAAGGTTAATAATTAATTAAGAGTAATTAATTATTAAATGTGAAATTAAGTAATAATAATAATTATTGGGATTAATTATTATTTGATTTATATCAAACCTTAATTATTATTAATTATTTGTAATTATTTATTAATAAATAATTATATTACTTAATTAATTTAGTGAATCTAAATTAATTCAAATCGAGACATGAACCTTTTCTAAGGGTCTCAAATTACGCGAACTTCTCTAAAATTCCGATTCCTATGTCGCATTTAATTGTCTCCATTATATTAATTTCAAGCAAGCAATTAATTATTTATCGAATGAGTAAACGTTTATTTCATTTGAACGAAACTAAGGTTTTCGGAGAAAACCTTAAAGCTTCATAGTGATTTAGTAGAACGGATATGAAACCCTTAAACCTATAAAATCATTATGTCTTGAGTCAATAGAGATATTCTAAAAACTCAAATGATTCTAAATATAACTCGTTATCTGAAGGTCCATCGAGGGGGTGACAGCTGAGGAACGAGAAGGAGAACCAGACTTGTCAGCTAATACTTGTATCTCAGGTGGGTTTACTATACAACCTATACTTTTGCTGTAATAAAGCATGTTCAAATAAAATGTGAAATGATTGACATGCATAAAATTTTTTGTGTTTTGTGTGTGATTCCTATCTGTATTGAGCCATGTCTGCGAACTGGTCAACTTATGAATAACGATCGGATCTTGAGCCATGTGTTGGTCAAGGTTAATGTACACATGGGGAGTGTGATCGTGAGTCATTACGGACCGGTCCACATAGGACTGCGTGTCAGTATTGACCGATCAAGTGGAACCCAATATTAACGTCTGGGGGAGCGGTAACATTGCTCTCCAGCGTTATTGCTATTTTTTATGTCTAGGGGAGCGGTAACATTGCTCACCAGCATCGGTTACAGATATGGATGAGACACATGGAAAAGAGAGTGATCACTCCAACTTTTGGTTAAAATCAAATGAATATTTTTTTATTCGCAGGTTATTTCAAGATACTTGTGTTATACTGTGATGATGCATGATCAATAACTGTTGTTTTTCGGCATAACCCAGAGAGTACATCAAGTACTCAGCCCTGCTTGTATTTCCAAACACTTGCAGGTTGAGCAAGGGCAATGGTTGAAGTGCTGAGTAGACGTTGCTTTTTGTTAAGTAGTAAGGGGTTAATACATATCTTCATATGTGTATTAATGGCTTTTGTTATTCCGCTCCAAACTTTTATTGTTTTCCCTAAATGGTCTGGACTGTAATCTAGAACATTTCTGACGTATTTCGGTACTTGAATTATGTATTCCATACTTGAAACCTTCGGGAACTTCTATCTGTATGATGTTCTATTTGAGCCTTTAGGCTATTGACTCTTATTCGTAGCTATTTTTTGAATATTGTAATCGATTATATTTCTAATTCCAGTGTTGTTTGTGAATTTATCCTTCTTAATCGTTTCTTTATTTCACCACCGAGTCGCACCCCATGGATCCGTTCTTCAGGTAAATGGGGTCCTGACAGAGTGATATCAGAGCTATTGGTTTTCTTCGCTCTTACTACTAAAGATTTATTCTTGGAATATCACAGGGTGATATTCTAACAACTTATTTGTTCCGAGTTGTTGTTTCTTCGTGTATAGTCTAGTTTGAGTCACTAGACTAAGTTAAAATTTGACGGCAACTCTCAACACAACACCATACCCCGCTCAACATTTGAATGAGGTATGAGATTTTCAGAAAAGTTTAATCTGTTTGATGTATTCAAATTCATGATTTGCAAATGCATGTGAGATGATGTTTATTATGACATGATTATAATGTTTTTCATGTGCATAAAGAGAACATAGAAAAAAATGTTAGGGACTTCATTTGCCGTATTGCTGAGAACTAAAAAGAGAACGAGAATTTAGAATTGCTCTAGATTCTCGCTTATCTCGGAAGAAGTTGCGATCAAGAACCGAATTGGGTCATATTTCGTGAATAATGGCAAGTCGACTCAAGAAGGATTTGATGAAGATCAAAGGAACAAGAGACGAAGAGAATTTCAAGCATGATGAAACAAGCTAGAGAATGATCGGATGCAGAATAAAAGAGTTGCGAATCAAATACCAATAATTTCTGATGTATAGAAATTTGCACCGTTTCCAAGGCACGACGAATATTGTGGTGCCTTGTCACGCATTTTGCGAGAAACCTTCGTATCAAATTAAGGGTCAACCCTTAATACAGTTTAGACTCTGGTTGTCGATGCTGAACTTCAGAAAGAATAATAACATATCTTTCTTACCAAAGAATTTTGAATAATTTTCCCAATTTCAAAACGTGTTATACTAACAAGAAATACCGTTTGAACTTTTCCAACTGAGATTCATAACGAGTCATATTTTATTCAAATAAGTAAAAATATCATTCCATCGAACCTCATATATAAATGATTATTTTGACTGATTCAGTACAACATATAGAAGAACTTTAGAAGCGTATGCTTATAGAACTTTAAGAAATTTTTTGTAGAGAAGAATTTTAGAAACCCATGCCTATAGAGCTTTAGGAATTTATTTCCATAAAGGAACTTTATTGATTTTACCCTTATGTATTTCATTTCTCGATACGGATTTTTACGGTTTTGTTTTACTATTATAGATGGCGATATTCGTGCATATAGGCGGAAGAGTACTATTAGCCTGCAGACTCGCCGATTGGAGGATTTTTGTGCATGTAGGATGTTAGAGGGGGAGGATCTCGGGGATTTCTTAGCTCGATACACGAGACTTTGGCGTGAGGCATGCCCACGAGTGACTCATCGTGAGGGTATCCTCACACTTCTTGAAGTGCTGCCGGAGCAGTGGCAGGACTGGGCTAGGGAGTCCCACTACTTGTACTTGTATCATCTGAGTGATTCCCATGAGCTGGTGGGAGATGTACTGGAGTTTGTACTTCTGATTAGTCATCAATTCACCTTGCACCGCGTGCCACCTCCAGGACCACATTTCGCTATCCAGAGGTATCAGACTCGCCCTCACGGACCCACAGAGACAGCGTACCCACGTCCTCCACCTATCGACATTGATTCTCCACGAGGTAAGCGGCGGAAGAGGCCGATGTTTGAGATACCTACACCTACCAGTGACCAGCATTGTCGAGGTACTAGTACCATGGTCATTGGAGAGAGCTCTCGCACTGCACAGTCTGGAGACCAGGAAGTTCCATGTCTTCCGATGTCACCAATGGGGATGACTAGCCCACTAGAGCCTGTGGTAGTGAGCGACTTTCGTCAGCTGGTGGAGGGGCTGATTAGAGAGTTATGTGACTTTATACCTGCTCCGGGAGTGATGCATGTGCAGGATGAGGACGGAGTAGTTGACGAGGAGGATCTCCAGGAGGATGATTTGATGGATGGAGAGACGACTAGCGACAGTATTTGTTAGATCTGTTCGAGACAGAAGTAGTAGTAGCAGTAGTGCTTGATGCGTAGATAGGCATTTTTTGTAGCCTATATTATGGATTTTAGACCATAGTATAGTTATGGTCATTCCGTTCTTTTGACTATAGTTAATGAGAATGTGTTCCACATGGGAAACATCTCAACCTAGTGTTCATAGTCAACTAACCTTTTGATGTAGTTGATGTTAGTCAAGCATATGCTCAGTACCACTTTTTGCACATATGCAAGATTAACTTTAGTTACTACATGATGTGTATATTGCTACCAAAGTCCTCGTGGAGGCAATCTTTATTATGATGCATATTGATATATTTCAAGATCCATGTTGGATATGTTCCGATCTATTATTCACTTATAAATTCTCTTGATCTACACTTTTTCTATGTTTATTGAGATATTTTTATTGAGTACGTTTCTTTGAGGCGTAATAATCAATTAATCATATTATAAATTTCTTTATTATTCGCTAATGTTAGTTACCTTATCAGAATGTCATCTCGAGGAAGGGGGAGGGGAAGAGGAAGGGGGAGAGGAAGAGGTAGAGGAAGAGGAAGGGGAAGGGGAATCGAAAGAGAGGAGGTACCAGTAGAGATGTTTAATCATGAAGAGGAAAGAATTCCGACTCCACCTCCACCCCCCGAGAAGAAGAATTGAGGAGTTATTCTAGAAACAACACCCTCCAACCTTCAATGGTAATGGAAAACCCGAGGAAGCTGAACTTTGGGTTCGAGCAATGGAACGAATTTTCAACTTTCTGCATTGTACCGACCAAGAACGTCTCTCATGTGTCGTATTCCAACTTTTAGGAGCTGCAGATTTCTGGTGGGAAGCCAGAAGGAGGGCTCTGAAACCAGAGAGACTTGAAAACTATACTTGGGAGGAGTTTAAGGCTGGATTGTATGAGAAGTACATTCCGAGGGCATACAAGATCTAGAAGGAGGCTGAATTCCATGATCTGAAGCAAGGGAAGATGTCGGTCACTGACTATGATCGACTTTTTAGTGAGCTATCGAGGTTTGCTCCACATCAGGTGGACACTGATGAGAAAATGTCGGATAAGTTCTGAGCTGGACTGAGGTATGAGATTGGAATGTCTTTGGCGAGCCATGGAAGACTATCTTATACGGACTCACTGAACCGGGCACTAGATATTGAGGCAGCAATGCCAGAAGAGCGCAAGGTGCCAACTACCGGAACAGCACCATCACAATCTCAAACTTATACCCAGAACTACAAGGGTAAGCGTAAATGGGATTTCAACCAAGGAAATAGTCGTCCAAATTTTCAGGGAGATCGAAGGCCATGGCAGGGAGCCACTCCTCAGGGTCAACAAATTACCCCGTGGCAGGGGGGCAAGGACGACAGACTGTCCCAGGACAAGGAGTGAACCAGAAAGGAAAGTCAAGCTCTCCTTTATGCCAAAAGTGTAATCGGAACCACGTGGGTGCATGTTTCCCCAACATAACTTGCTTTAACTGTGGTCAGAAGGGCCATTATGCTAACAACTGCACGGGAAAGCCACAAGGCCTACAGACAAGGCCAAATCAGCCTCATGGTCAATTCAAACAGAACCCTCAACCTTTGAGAGCATTACAAGGACGACCTCAACAACAAATAACACCAAGACAAAATCAGAATGCTCGGGCGTTTGCACTAAACCCGAAACCGCAAGACAAAAACAAGGGGAATTTGGCAGGTATGGGCAAATTACTTGACATACCTGTTATTATTCTTTTTGATACGGGAGCATCCCACTCTTTTATTTCTAAAGCATGTTCGGACACGATAGGGTTAACACCTGAACGAACTAAGCATGAAATGAAAGTAGGAACACCCACTGGAGGATTTATGACTACAACGCATGCTTGCTCGAACATAGAAATAGATTTAGGGACTTTTAAGATCACAGCGAACAACCTAAATCTTATGCCAATGTGGGATACGGACATAATTCTAGGAATGGATTGGCTAGCCAAAAACTATGCCACAATTCTCTATAATGAGAGAAAAATTTCTTTCCAACCTCCGGGAAAGGAAGCAACGTGTTTTCACGGAATTAAGATGGGGAGATTGACTCCCGTCATCTCCGCCTTAGAAGCTAAAAGGTTGATGAAGATGGAGAATAACAAGGCTTTTCTCGTTTATCTAAATGGCGAACCTGGAATCAAAAGAAAGATCGGAGACGTGTCGATTGTACGAGATTTTCAAGATGTGTTTCCGGAGGAACTACCAGGACTACCGCCAGATAGACAAGTTGAGTTTACCATCGACTTGGAACCGGGATTGTAATACCCCGTATTTTAAGTTCCGAAATAACGATATTCGAACGCGTCTGTAATATAATCGGTTAATAAAAAAAAAATTCAACGTTTAGTTAATTTATGAAATAAAATTTATTGAAGAGGAGTTTTGAAATTAGATAAATAAGTAATCATAAAAATTTTGATTAATATCTTAAAGGATATTAATATTAAAGTATATGTTTATACTTTGGATATATATAAGTATAAGGATATAAATTTTTAAATTAAGTATATGTTTACATGTTATGTATATGTACCTTGGTACAATTTAATGGTATGCATTAGTTGCATACACCACAATGTAATGTGGTATAATCTCATCTATATATTATATATATATGATTGATATTTGATATGTGTATACATGTGTAATATGAAAAAATTAGTACTTAAATTAAAGAAGCAACATACGGTTGCTATATATATATATATGCACCTTGATAAAAAAAATTAAAATGGTATATAGGAGTTATATACACAATGATAAGTGGTACAAGTTGAATCTAGATATATACATCTATATATATATATATGATTATATCTATACATGTGTAATAGGATGAAAAATGTTATCTAGATTAAGTAAGCACTACA